>PVHP010000514.1:42500-142538 GCA_004024765.1 Zapus hudsonius
GTGCTCTGGGACTCCTCCTGTTCAGACTAGCTTGAATAATGATAAAGTAAAATGCTGCAATATGATATGCCAGGATCCCACTGTAACTCGGTGGGCCTGGCCTTCATTTTCCTATGTAAACATGCCTTGCACTGTGCCCAGGATAAAGAAAAGAACTCCAACTAGAACCAAAGAAAACCAAAACCAGGCTGGAGAGATGATGGCTCTGTGGAGGGCTGAGGCGGGGAGAATCACTGGTCAGCCAGATTGACCAAAAAAACTGAATAAGCAGCGGTTCCAATTCAGTGACAGAGTCTGTCTCAAGAAACAAAGTGGAAAAATGGTAGAAGAGGCAGGCTCACCTGTGCACACATGTATATGCAATATGCACACATACCGCACAGAAGTAAAAATGAAAAAATTTTCTAAAAGAAAGCCAGCCTTTAAATGAGCTATCATTACTCCTAATGAACTTGCATAAGTAATGTCACAAGTCAGCCATTGCCCATTTAAATAGAATTCTAGAAAAAAGCATCTTCCCCATGACCTGTTGGTTTACTCCTCTTTGAAACAACTAGAGATTGTCTTGGCTTGTTTCTCTGCCATTGCATTAGTGACACATGCTGTCAATTACCCCTCCCCCTACTCAGTCACTGTCTGGGAGAATTCAGGACCCTGTGCCAAGTCACAGCTGGTTTAGGCCAGAAAGTGGTCATCAAGCCGCTTGATGCTTCAGTGATGTGGTTACACATTTACACATGGAAATGCTGAAGGACAACACTGTAAGGGTCCTTGGCAAGCTGGGCCTGTCTGGAACCTCTGGGGTGGGCGATGTGGAGAACAGAGAATTACTGAGGCTTCCTGAGGGAGGGCATCTTCTTGAGGAGGGAGAGCACATCTTAAGGAAATATAAAGAATATAGATAAGAGAAAGACGCCCTGCATTTTCCTGGGGACTCTGCACACATCCACACAGGGCATTGCATCTGCACAAACAGGTGCCTACATCACATGTCACACACACACACACACACACACACACACACACACACACACACACACACACACACACTGTTGTAGTTACCTTTGTGTTAATGGGACAAAACAACTGACCAAAAGTGGCCAGTGGGAAAAAAAGAGTTTATTTTGGCTTATGGTGTCAAGGGGGAAAATCACGGTTATCAGAAAGAAGCAGAGGCTGGGCGTCCTTTCTTCCCACAGCAAGTAGCAGAAGTGGCAAGAGAGTGAGTTGAACTCTGGCAAGAGGAAGCCAGCTATAACACCCCTTAGCCTGCCTCCAAAAGCACACCTTCTCCAGCAAGGCTCTACCTCCCAAATCACCAGCAGCAGCTGGGGATCAAGTATTCAAAACACATGACTCTCTGGGGGCTGTCTGATTCAATCTACCACAGGCAGAGTAGATTCCACATTCAAACACACACACACACACACACACACACACACACACACACACACGAGACAGAAAGAGAGAAAGAGAGAAAGAGAGAGAGGGAGAGGGAGAGAGAGGCACCTTGGCTTTAAGAGACATCACTTAGAACACTGAAATCTTCATGGCTCATGATAGTTGCACAGCTTTGACGAAAGTATTTCAGTTCTCCATGCCTCACTTCTTCATCCACAAAATGAAAAAAAAAAAAGACCAAAAACTGGAGGACATCAAATGAACCAATACATACGAGTGGCATCTCATAGTGCTTGATGTCTACTGAATGATTAATTTGCAGTCACTGATTTGAGAGGACTGTTACATTTGGGTTAAGCTACAGATAAAAGACACACAATGTAATTTTGGTAAAGGCTTTTTTTTTCTCTTACTAAATTAGGTTTTAATACATGTATTTTCTTTTTCTGGACAAGGTCACCTGCAGACTACCTAGATGAGACAGACTTCAAGGGTATGATAGGGGTCCAATGATACAGCCCCCTTCACAGGTGAGCCCGTGCTTGCCTTCATGAGTTGACTCCACCGTCATAAGTAAGTTTCGTTAGAAGCTCTTCACAATTTAGGCAAAGAACTTACATCCTCCACCCAGGACACATCTGTTCCTGCTGAACAAAGAAGAAGGCATATATACCCCACTAGATGTTTTATACTTAGTTCCAACCCTTCTTGAGTTTGAACTTTACAGAGGTGTGTAATTACTGTGTTCTTACAAGAAGAGTGTAAAAGAGAAAACACTGAAAAAAATCAAGATATAGCCTGGGAGATTGAAGGGTAGATGTCCTGAAGCCTCAGATAGATGAGTCAGGACACTTAAGTGGACCTCTGATGGCTTTCAGGAGTCACATATTCCTGGGAGCGCCTCCATCCCCCTGGGAGACAGTAAGAACACAGTCCACATTAGTCAAGTAGAGGTCAGTGCTCTGGATCTGTCAAGGTGTGAGGTCCACCTAGGTCCTGGCACTTCACGATACTGAAAGCCTTGGTCTTTAAGTGGCCAGCAGTCAGCATGGCCGTTTGTTCACCTTTCTGACAGGGAATAAAGTATCACATTTGGTAGAGAAGTTTGCTCTCACCAAAAGGGAACAGAAGAAGATCTTTTGGCCTGAAAGATCAAGAATGAGAACTTGCCCTTGTGCGCCAACCAAATGTTACTATAATTAAAACAAGCCTTTGGGAATAAATTATTTAGAAATTATTTTAATTCTATCACAGCAAGAAAATGAGCTCACTGATAGTTATAATCAATTCATTTGGTAGCAGGATTTGAAGTGAAAGACTGTCATACGATTGTTGTTTAGAGCCTGCTTTTCAAGCAGAACAGTATTTTGCTTATTTAAAGAGGTCAGATAAATAGTAAGAACACGCGTGAGAAAAATACGTGTAATGTCACAAAGTCTCAGAAACCTTCGGCACATTTTGGATTCTGTATTGCATATCAAAAATCCTAAAATGATAGCACCTATGCTTTAAAATGCAGAATCCCCTCATTTTGAAATGATGAACTCAACTATCACATGCATATATTTTGTTTAATGGCTTCATTTATTTCAATAACAAAGGGAAACTAGATTTTACAGATGAAAGCTTTTTTTTTTTTCATGGCTCTGATACAACTGGGATTTAAAAAATCTGTGATGTTAACCAATATGTGATAATGGATGCTCTCGGGGGCCCTATTTTAGAGCATTTTATTCAGCGGGCACCTACGCTGAGTAACTCTCCTTCCTTTAAGAAGATGCAATTGAGGTGAGTGTCAGCGGCCTACGACAGTTCCAGATGTCTTTTCTCTGGATGGATAAACATTCAGTAAAGTGTTAGCTGTGGAAATATTGAAGCAACAGGATTAACTGCTAAAAATTTATTACAAATGAGTCAGGAAATGCTATTTTTATGATTTCAGGGATTAAAAAAAAATAATTGCATAGACTTCTTTTTCCTCTGTTCAGAAATCTGTCTACAGGGTTTAACATTTTGTTAAGACTCAAAAATAAAATAAATCAGAGTTAGAAATTTCAGTTTAATTCTTGTTGATTTCTTCACTATGCTACCTCTCTGCGGTGAGTCAGAAAATCAGAAGTTGAGCAAAATGAATTCCCATAAGAACAAAAGATACACCACCTCAGAACCTCTCTTTTAGCCCTTTATTCAAAATGTAGAGCTGGTTGCAGAAGAAAGAGAGAGAGAGAGGAAGAAAGAAAGAGAGAAAGAAAGAAAGAAAGAAAGAAAGAAAGAAAGAAAGAAAGAAAGAAAGAAAGAAAGAAAGAAAGAAAGAAAGAAAGAAAGAAAAAGAAAGAAAGGAAAGAAGGAAAAGAAAAGAAAAAGAAAAGAAAAGAAAGGGCCATTTGGTCCACGAAAAGTCTGCAGAGCTATTGTTTTGCTTTTACCAGGAGCCAACCTCCCAAACTCTAGAACACAATAGACAGAACCTGCTGGCTCTGCTCAGTGATCCTACAGACGCTAGCTTGGCCCTGGATGGCAGCTCATGATTAATGGCTGCCTCGTCCTGGGCGGATGCTGCCAGGCCTGGGGTCTGATCCAGACACAAGGGCCTCCGTCCACAGCCAATCAGCACATGCAAGCACATAGGCCCTGTCAGGTTGACATATCATTCCTTCGACAGTGTCAGTGAGTATTAATGTTCAATTATCTGTCCTAGAAATGACCCTGGCCTCTCTGCATTGTATAGCTGTGGGCACTGTGCTATGGTGAGTCCAAAGACAAGGGTGGACATGCCCTCAGTAAACCAGCTGGAGACAGTTGGCCATTCAACACTGTGATGACCATTGCCCTGCTGTACCAAAGGCAAATCAATATTTCATTCTTTTCCTAACCCATGTTTGAAGAACAACTGAGCCAATTATTTATTGATACATCCATCCATCCATCCATCCATCTGTCCCATCCATCCATCCATCCCTTAGTTGTACATTTAGCTCGTTGCCTTTTAGCACCTTTGGGTGTCAATAGTCCTATTTAAAGAGAGACCTCAAGTGAGACACCAGTGAGTCCACATTCAATTGGAACCAGTTTTACTTTATTACTTTATTTTTTTTTAACAGACAACGGGCTATTCATTATGCGTGGCATGTCTTATTATTTCATGTCTCCAAGTGTGTGTCATCCACCATCAAGCCATAACAAAATTACTATACTCTTCTGTTCAGTTGAACTTCAACTTGTGAAGTTAAAGGGATCTGTCTACAACCTCCTTCTCACTGCTGAAAATGAAGCTTCTGGCAGAGGTATGATTTTAGAAACCTCCCTGGGATATGTCTACTACCCTGCATAGGAGCTCAAATAGTTTTAAATGTTGGGTGCTTTTGTTCTAATTAAATTTGAAGTCCCTTTTTCTTTTAGAAATCATGGCAAAAAAAAAATAACAGATTTATCTCAGCAGCCAGCTGCATCTGTATGGTTTGCATTGAACTCACATTTAAAGGTTATCAATAACAAGTTTGCACACATCTCCTATGACCAACAGTGATAGATAATGTGTAGTAACAGCAGGATAACTTCCTAGAAAACTAAGATAAAACCTTGAATGCAATCTCAAGTCCACTAACCTACGTACCAGAGTAGAAACTTGAGGGACTTCGGCTGGAGCTCAGTGAATTTTTCCTATGGCATTCATTTTTTTTACAATGCATACATTTTTTACAATTACATTTTAGAATGTAAAAAAAGTGATGGTTTTCTACTTGAAAAATACTCGATAAGAATTCTTAATTTCACCTTGGCTTAACACGTGAGAAAAAAATGTTAATTATTGGCTATATTTGTTAGGAGTCTAGTCAATCTAAGGTTGCAGAGTAATGCCTTTCGAGTGCTCTCTGAGTGTGAGATTTTATCTGTGTGTCTATGTGTGTGTGTGAGCTTGAGTGCATGTATGTGTGTATGCATGGATTCTCAACAGCACTGCAAGAATCCTTTTATCTTTTCTTCACTTCCTTTCAGTTTCATTTATCAAGATTTTTAATACATGAACACACTGGAATCTTACCATAATCCCTTCCCATTACCCTTATAGCCCCACCCCAATCCTTGGGTCCTTTTGTTTTTCTCTCATTCTTTTCTTTCCCTTTTCTTCTTTTGCTCTCCTTCTGCCTTCCCTACGACCTTCTCCTGTTACTTGTATTCTGTTCTAGTTCCCAATCTTCCTAACTGGGCTCTCCTCCATCAACTTTCCTCTGGCTTACTACCAGATCCTTGCAGGGAAAAGAATCCTTCTTTATTTCAAAGTATCTCCACCTTCCTCCCTGTTTCCTGTTTTCTACTTATTGCTAGGTTCTCATTGTGAAGTGTCAACCCATCACCCCTTTGTGTCCCTCACCCCCACTGTGGTGCTTTGAATCAGATGTCCCCCACAAGCTCCTGTGTCTTGAATGCTTGGTCTCCACCTGGTGGAAATTTGGAAGGTGAAATCTTGCTGGAGGAAGCACACTGTTGGGGAGGGGGGTCGAGGGCAAGCCTAGGGTTGTTATAGTCCCCCTGCCCCTCCCAGAGCTCCACTCACTCTTTTTAAAACTATTTGTATTTATTTATGAGAGAGAGAGAGAGAGAGAGAGAGAGAGAGAGAGAGAGAGAGAGAGAGAGAGAGAGAGAGAATAGGATCACCAGGGCCTCTTGCCACTGCAAACACACTTCAGATGCATGGCCACTTTGTGCTTCTGGTTTATGTGGGTACTGAGGAATCGAACCCCTATTGGCTGGTTTTGCAAGCAAACACCTTTAACAGCTGAGTCATCTTCCCAGCACCTGGGCTTATTTTTGTTGCTGTTTTCCGCCTGCTGTTCAAGAGGTGATGTCCAGCCTCTGCTCATGCCATGCTTTTCCCTGCCATCATGAAGCTTCCTCTAAAGACTGTAAGCCAAGATAAAACCTTTCCTCCTATCAACTGCCTTTGTCAGGGTATTTTATTGCAGCAACATGAAGGTGACCACAATACGCAGCCTGTCATTAATCTTCATCCCACCAGACAGTCTCTCTTGACTTTTATCTTAGTTAGGCTGCGCATACAAGTAGTACCATTTTCAGGACAACAGCTGAATTTGGTTCTATGTGCAATCCTGTCCAAGGGATGGGGGTGAGGGTGGGGGGACCATGCCTGCAGAATCAGCACTCGGCAGGCTCAGGCGAGAGCATTGTGAATTCCAGGCTAGCCTCCTGGGATGCATAGCTGGACCAGATCTCAACACCAACAAAAGTCAGAAATGTAAAACCTTTCCATTTGTGTTATTATTGTCTGAAGTTCCTGCCAAGTCTGTATCCAAATTTCAACTGTTCAGAACTTCCTCCAATAAGTGCAGACATGTGGATCCTTGTGTATCTGCTGCAGCATGGCCTTAGACATTGGGTAACCTTTCTCCCTCCAAATACCTAAACAATTCTTTCACAGATTGCTGATGACATTGGAATCCCTGTATCAGGACCTTTCCCAACCTTTTGACTTTATAAAATCTCTCAGGGTTTGGTCACTACTGTTTTGAAACTTTACTCCATAAGTATTATGGGCTCTGACGATACAAGGATGGAAGATTCGATCTTGGTCCCTCACCAGGGAGGCAGCTCATCCAAGCACACAGATAAGGACTTTCTGTGCAGTCTCATGAAGGCCCTAGGGATCTGGTGGCAGAGGTCATTTCCTCTCTCCTAGAGAGGACTAGGGTTTCCCCAATCAGTGATAGTTGAGATAAGATGGGAAGTGTATGGGAAAGTGTCAAGTGAAGAAGGAGTCATGGAAGTAACACATTCCAGACAAAGGAGTAGCATGTGAGGTGCAGGGGACCACACAGCATCTGCGGGAAAGTGCGAGCCCAGGGCTTGGCCGTACAGTGTGGACTGTGTGTTGAAAGGGCAGAGGAAGACCACGGTTTCTCAATGGGCCTTGTCAAACAGCTTCCAAGAATATGTGGCTGGTATTTGAAGGGGAATTGGAAGGCTTGAAGGGCTTTATGTGGAAGGAGACCTGATCATTCTTTTTCTTTTATCTGTAAAGGAAAAGTGAGCTACACGAGAGGCCAGGTGGCTGGCTGACTGGGAAAGTCAGAGAACTGGAGATCAGACGTAGACTATAGCACTGGGACTAATGGGAATAAGAGAAGCAAGAAGGGTTGGGAAGAATCGGCGGACACCTGTGATGGGGGAATGAGAGGAAAATGAACTAAAAGTGGTTCCATGAACCGAGATGAGGACCAGGAGAGCGAGGGTGGAGCCAGTGCTACAAGGCTTGAGGAATGCACAGCTTGATTCTTTTGCTTTATAGCCAGAAAGGACCCCAGAAATCAGTTCACCCCACCTCCACATTGGACTTGAGACTTCCCTGCCTGCTCCTCTGTCTGGTTCTCCAGGTTCTTCACTCCAAAGAACCTTCAAAAACGGGTATTTCCCCAGCTTTGTTCTCTACTTCCTCTTCCTCTCTTTCACTATACATTGGATTCCTGGTTCCATATAGTCTCTAGTTTGAGTGAAGGTAACCAGATGGAAGCTTCTATACATGAGGTGTCAGATTTTCCTAACCCCCCTCATGCATTCCTTTCTCTCCCCTTGCAGAGGCACAGCGTTCTAACCTGAACTCTCACTCCAGTTCTTTCTACGCATTGCACACCGTTAGATCCACATTCAAAGACCTTAGAAGGCTCTGCTGGCCATAGTTTCTAGCACACAGAGGTCTCTCAATAAGCCCTTGAACCTGCATGGAAAATTTCAATGGCCTCACTGATATGGTAATTCCATGGCTTAAAGTCCACCCTTGATTTACAGTGGTGATACCAAGAGTATTTCTACTTGTTTTTACCTGCTGTTTGGTGAGATCACGTGGTAATAGGATGGAAACTATTCTAGCCATCTGTTCATAAACCAACAAATATAAGGTATTACTAGGTAAGAGTCCATTCCCCATCATACTGGCAACACAAACCCACCAACACACACACACACACACACACACACATTATCTTCAAGGTAATTCAGAGGCCTCTAGCTAGGAACAATAATGCATGACCTATGCAGGGGACCCACAGGTCTGGTTAACTTCAGCCAGGTCCCCTGTATGGTCATTATTTTCCATCAGCTGTGTATGCAAGGCAATTTCAAGAACAAAAGCAAGCCATAATTTTAAGTGTTAGTGTATGGAAGTAAACAGCTCCAGGAGGTTGAAAGTTATGATTCTAATTTTTCCCCAGCCCCTACTTCCCTGTGCCCTAAGGTCTCTATTAGATCCTTAACCCTTTGTATTCAGCATCCTTCATCTCTAAAGTTTGTGTGGAATTATTTATTGTAGGATAACACGGAAAGTAACCATTTGGTAATAATAACATTTTGAATTGAGTGATATTCTTACATACAGCCTGATTCTTAAAAATTTGAATATATGTCATTCCATGGGTGCATAATTTACCTCTACTTTCCTCAGAAACAGCCTAGCAACTACTTAGTATCCGCGGAACAGTCAACAGGGATTGTTGCTGAGAGCCTATGATTTCTGCTCCAATATGAAAATCTCTCAAGGAGTAAGAACCGGGCACCTGTTGTCTTGGTAATTGATACTATTTTCACTTCTAGGTATGGGCCTGATGCAGCACTGGAGAAAGTAAGTGAGCTGACTGGACTTAATCTCCTCCCACTACTTCTGATACTCATAAAAAGAATCACTCCCAAGTGTGCCTCAGTTTTATCAAGAGAGGATGGCAAAACACACAAACTTAAACACATCACACACACACACACACACACACACACACACACACGCACACATGGTAAATCCATGTCTTTTTTTTTTCCTTCAAATTTTCATCTAGAAAATTAAAATGTGTGACTTGTCATTACAATTCTGTATGAAAATCTGATCTCCCCTAAATCCACGATGAATTATAAATGCCTCCAAGCAAACAAAGAAGAGTCTGCAATGCTGTCAAATGTATGACCTTCTCCCTAATCTCAATTTCTAGGTCCCATGGCTGCCCTGAGAGAAAGCATGCAGGGGCACACAGATACTGTATTTCAAATGGAGATTTGATGTAAGCTTATTTTTATAGTGATTCCAAGAGTGGCTGCTCTGCTTTTTCTCTATGCAAACTGGAAATAAAGTAGGCACCCTGCCAGGTCCCTGACAGCAGGCTGGGCCCGGGCTGCCATGGGTGACTCATACAATGACATCTAAGGGGTCTAGAAAAGAACCCTGACTAATGGCTTTCGGATTCCTTCTGACCTTTGATCCTCAATGACTTAGACCAAAATAAATGACCTAATTTCCAGAAACTCCATCCAGCCTGTGCACTCTAATGAGTGAGGGAATTTACCTGCTAAGCAGTGATTAATAGGTGTGTGCTACTTATCATAATTCCTTAGATCTTAACCAAACTGGAGCAAATCCACTTTTCAGATGCTCACTTCTGGAAACAACTTTCAAGATGGTGCCAACTGGAGAGGGAGGGCCTTTGGCATGTGAAGTCCACTCAGCAGTGGAAACAGAAGAGTATTCTGGAGCACGTATAGTTGGTTCAAAGTATTAAGCCCCCACGCTGACATGTGTCTCTACTGGTGACGCTGTGCTCACTGACTGGCAAAAGCCACTGGATTTCTAGGGTCAACACAGGACTTTGGGGGTCTCCTCAGCACACAGGATCCTCCATAGCACAGGAACATCCATCTCTTGGCATATTGTCACTGGAGCACAATGACCAGATGGGGCAAGGACACCTTCATCTGTCTCACTAGACCACCAGCACAACTTTTTCAACTTCCCTGGAGGCCCCCATGCGCTGTCTACAATCTAGAAGGGATAGTCTGCATTACTCCTGAGGCCTTGACTAACCAAACCCCAAAGCTTTTGCTTTTGGTGTATTTGATATATCCGAATTGGCAAAGGGAAAACAAAACCCTTTGGTCTGAGTGATCTAATAAAAATAATGGATTAAGTTTTATAATCAGAAGGGGAAAAGTATAAAAATAAACATGAAGAAAAATATCACTTTCTTATTTAAAACTTTGTCATCTCAGACCTTGGCTAGCCAATTGCTCCATGGGCCAAATCCAAAAACGTAGGTCCAGTTCTGAAAACAATATCAACTTTTGAAACAAAAAAGGTCCCCAGATAATTTGAATGCACACTAACCTTTAAGGATTACTTCTTTAAAAGAAGTCTAAAGAGTCCTCAAGTCCATCAAGATTTCTTTTTTTTAATATATATTTATTGTCCATAATGAGTTACATTATTTAGTGGGCAAACAATGAGTTGTTATCCCGAATTCCCTAATTCCCCCCTCCCCATCTCAGATCAGTTGGATATCCTCCTCCGTGGGCAGTCTGTATTAGTCCTTGTGGCTAGGGATCCTGGATATCCTAGTACTCAGCCCGGTCTTCCTGGCCCAAGATTTCTATCTCCTCATGTTCTAGATGGAAGTCTCTAATTTTTCTTGAAGTTGCTCTTTGCACCTACTACTGCTGAATCTCCAAATGAACCTCTGTAAGTCTCAAGATACAGTCAGAGGGGTGCTGGGGTTCTACACACGCTGCTGTATGAAAATAAAATTCAAGACAATGTCTTCTATTTAGAAACTAAACAACCACCCTGTTTCTTTGCATCACATCACCCAGTAATGTTTCCAGATCTCACACTCTGGGACAGTCAACCTACATCACCGGTTACCCGTGTGAACTCAAACGCAGAATATGGCATTTGTAGACCCAGAATTATAACACCACATTTGAATGGTATTTTTTCAGGGCTCGCCAAAGACTCTGAACATCGACACCTGAACTAAATTTCATTTGGTTTCCATATAAAATATCATTAAGTACATTCACTTCACCATACATGTCTGCTCAAAATAATCATTTTCACCTTTCAACTGTAGTCTTATGAAGATGCTTCCATGCAGGAACATTCAAATCAGATTTATGGGGCTGCTGTAACAACCAAGCAACTAATCTTCCAGTATAAATGTAACACATAAGAACAACCTGAGACGTATAAATTCCACATAGGCTTAAAAATATTATTGTCTGTAATTTAATGTAGCAGAATGTTTCTAAGCCTACAACCTTGTGTGCAGAAGCGGTTTTTCAAGCATTAATACTTAAATGGGTCATAGATATCACATCTGTCATTCTGTCCTGAAGTCTATGAGGCAAAACCAAGACTATGCTGGCCTATTGATTTTTCTAGCATTAGCTTTAATTTACTTAACCATCGAGAAATCCATCAGTACATAAAGGGCAACTGTCCATTACTGCCTCATTTGCAGACATTCCTTCCCCTCGTTTTTTAGTAAATATTTCTCTTAAATTGCTATGTGTTTACAGTGTAAAAATGAATTAGGAAAGTGCTCACACCTGTTTCTGTTCAGTAACGGCTGCACTGAGGTATACGTAACATGCTTTAAGATAGAATAAATATCTAGACATTATTACATCTGTGTGCAAAGGGTGGTAAATTAGATCCTAATTACATTAACAGGGATTCTGCCTCCCAGCTTAAATTTTACATGAGCACTCTGCAAAAATCCAAAAGCTCTGCTGTGGTTTCTTTACGAGCTGGTGATTAGAGCTACTTCCTATGCGGTCACTAAATATTCTGTTTACAAATAAATGAAGAAGCTTTGAGCCAACTTGCCAGAGTAATAATCTATTTTTCGCTCCCCCTTTCTTCCTAACAAACCCTCGCCACATATGCATGCAACAATCAGAGGAGTCCTGGCTTCATCTAATTACTCCATCACATAATTTCACAAATTGCCTTGTCACTGGGGAGCCAAGTGCAAAACGCGCTCACAGTGGGATCTTAGGCGGCAGCTTTCATTTACTACTCATTCCTTGTTAAATTAAACACGAAAACACTGGTTCTATGAAAGAAGTTTCAAAAATGCTTGCAAATAAGCCAGACACGTATGTTTCCTATTTACCATTTCACCAAATACAGGGTCGGCAGTGGGCATGTCTGTCTTCCACCTAAAGTCCAAGAGCAAACGTGCTTCTCCAGAAAAGAAACTTCATCCTCTGACTGCAGGAAATGTGAACCCAGAGCACAATAACGGGATCTCCTCAGCACCTGTATTCCTTCTCCTTTCTGCTATATGCAATGCACCAAAGAATGCGTGATTCTATTAGATGAACGATGTCATCATGTCGAAGGTGTAAATCACATGCCATGGTTTTATTCTGGCTTGCAAAAAAAAAAATTCCAGGAATCTTTAAAAGTCCTCAGATACAAAGCTCATCAATCAAGGCCACATACTATTGGGTGTTTCCCTCTTAAGAGTCAACGCTGTGCACGTTTCTGAAATGCATCAAGACAAATGCTCCCCCACCACTGGGCAGATGTGAATGGAAGGAATAGAGCGATACAGCGGGCAACATTACTGGAGGGAGTGAACCTGAGGTTACGCTCCTGGAAGCTGACATTTTTATATCAACAACTAAACACAGCCACTGGTAATTAAAGGTGTTGCCTTGTAGCTCAGGAGGCAACAGGGTCAGGTACCATTTTCTATCGCAAACCAGGCCCTGTGCACATCGATATGCAGCATCCTCTGCACAGGGAGAGGGAGACATTAGCAGCAGCTGTCTCTCTGCTTTTACATGGAACAGTCTATTCACACAGACAGGTGGAGTCATTTAAAAGCCAATGTGGTGCAATCTTGATGTGACTGATGTCTCCGCCAACTAAAAAAAACCACCATTACCACTGTTTATGGAAACATTACTAAAATTACATTTTATTCAGAAGAATTTTAGGACCCTGGTTATTACTAGCTTAAAATGATCAGCCCTCAGTGTCATACCCCAGAGCAGAAGCTTAATTCTCCAGGGTTTAGCAGCTTTCTTTGCTGAGAAACGACAGTTGGATTGTAGGTTCAAGAGTAATCGGGCTGCATAAGTAGTTTCTTCTTCTCCGTAAAGCAAATTAAAGACATAGCTCTTTGGCATCCTGACACGTGACAGACCAAAAAAAAATCTTTAAGGAGCTAAATTCCATGTTAGTAGATTTAGTTAGGATTGCTCAAGGGAAGATTCTTCACTCCTAAACCACTATCAGACACTGCTAGCAATAGGCATAGCTGGAAATTTACTTAGAGGCAAAGAAGACTCCGTTTAAAATCTGAAATTCTAACAATTCACAAATTATGAAGACTGTCATAAGCTAAGACTGGCTGTAGTTCCGTCTTTTTTGTAGAAGCAAATATGTCTTGTTAGACAATCCAGAAAAGAAAAGGTCATCTATGACCCTAAGTTAATACCCAGTAACCATCATTATTATGAAAGCTTATGACAATTCCCTGGCTCACACTTTAATTTTTTAAAAAACACTAATTAGCAAGGTGTGCCATGAGATAATTATTTTATAATTATATTTTTATGATTTATAAACATCTTTGAACTCCCCCAAAGCAATCTGAACTGCTTTTTGTTTGAAAGGCAATCAACCCATGGAAACCACATGAACATTCAAGACAGGAGATGCTAATTTGAGCTTCGTTGGTGCCTGCTTCAGGGGTATTGTCTACAAATCCAATGTATGTGAAAATGTTCTTACAAAGCCCCACCACGATGCATATTATATTTAGAACTTTGATCATTTCTTTTTCATTAGCTGCTTAAAAGACAAAATGATCGGAAGATTTCTTTTTTTCAGTCAAGTCGTTTGTGTGAAGTTTCTTCTCTAAGAAGTGTGGAAACTGGCTGTCCTTTCAATAAAAGGCAAAAAGATTATAACTAACCTTTTGGAAAATGCACAAGGAATGATTTTTGTGATTTTTCTCAGTACAAGTGTTCATATGAACAGGTGACCTTCCTGGCCTCTGGACTTCTCTAGAACTTCCTAAGAAACCAAATTCTTTGGGTCATTTGTGTCACAGGACAAATGAGAGCCCGTGGGTACTTAAGGGTTGTAGCAACAGAGCTAATGGGGAAACAGAAGCATCTGGCCAAAGAATAAAAAGAACTAAAAACAAACAAACAAACAAAAAGTATAGGGTTAAGTGTTGAGGTTTCTGAAGAAATAATGCCAATAAGACACTCAAATGTAAGTAGTGACCAAGATTTCTAAGAATATTTTAAATAATACAAGACTGAGTCATCTGTAGCTCATTTAATGATCAACTAATTTAGGATGTTAATATTTATGAATATCGGATTATTTAAGGTCTAACTTGTCTTCAGCTAGTTTTTATTTTGTATTGTATTGTATCATTTTGTATCAGAAGCCATGTTCACTGGGCTGTAATTTGCTATGTGAAGGCATTTTGCTAGAGAAAGGCAGCTCTGGAAGGTCTGTAAAATGTCAGAAGGCTTCAGGGCATGAACCTTTTAGCTCCTCCTTTGCTCTGACAGGCTATCCACTGGCCCACAGGGAAGAGGAATCCATCCTTAAGTCCTTTCTGAATTCCCGAGAACTGTGTTTTGTTTAGACTAGCTTCCTTAAAAAATATATTTTTATTTGTTTATTTATAAGCAAAGACACAGAAACAGCGAGAGAAAGAAAGAGAGAAGGAATGCCATAGCAGGGCCTCTTGCCACTGCAAACAAACTCCAGATACATGTGCCACTTTGTGCCTCAGGCTTTACGTGGGTACTGGGGAATCAAAGCCAGGGCAGCAAGGCTTTATAAGCAAGAGTCTGGAACCATTGAGCCATTTCCCCAGCCCCAACCTTTTGGCTTTTGATCAAACCCAGGCCCTGGTACAGTTTTCCTTTTGGCTTTTCTCCATCAGTCATGATGACGTGTTGATGGGCCCAATGTTGTGTCGGTAATGACAGCTGCTGTGAGCGAATGAATACAACAGCCACTTCCTGTCAAAGCACTCCCCCAAATCCTCTGGCTCTAACATGCTTTCAGCCTCCTTTCTCCGCAATATTCCCTGAGCCTTGGTAGGCATGATGGAGATGTCTCATAGTGCTGAGCACTTAACTGACACTTCTTAGCACTCTGCTGAATTATGAGTCTCCCCAGTGGTCAAGGTCACCGACACAAAGGGTAGCAAGAACCTATGAGCATAAGCATAAGTATTTCGAGGGAAACTTGATAGAGCTCTTGATTTTCTGAGATCTAGTTGACTAAGCAGCTCAAACTTCCCTCAAACTCTTGATCTTCCAGTTTCAGTTGCCCAAGAACTAGGATTACAGATGTGACTGTATTTGACTCTCCTTGTTCTTGACAGTCCCAGGGTCACAGTGAGCGTTTTGGTGTGAAGCTAGACAATCATTGTCATTATTACCTTGAAGCCTCAATAAAATATTTTTCACAAACTCCTGGCATTCTGTATATGACAAGTTAGCTTGAGTCATGGCCAAGAGGGTCTTGTGACTCAACTTCTAAACTTTTATAATATGGCTTCCACTATTGGGTTGTCTTCTGGCATAAACTGACCTAAGCAGATATGGAAAAAAACCAGAAGTCTAAACATGGATATTTAGATGATTAAAAGAAGGAAAATGGATCACTTTCCTCTCTATGATTGACAGTGATGGGAGAGGCTTGGGATTTTATTTTAAAGGAAAATATATTGTGGTAGTTTGAATAATGTCCCCCAATAGATTCAAAAGTTTATTATAATTGTAAATTGTCTCCAGCCAGTTCTGGCTAGAGGAGTGTGTCACCTTGGCCAGATCCTTGGGTTCAGCCCTAAGGTGTTTCTGGGATGGGTCTGGAATTCTAGCTATACATATGCAAAAAGCAGTCTGAGCTCAAGCCTGGAGTTTCTCTTGTTTTGCTAGTTTGGAGTGTGCTTGCTTGAGGTGCTGGTGGTGGGCTTCTGTCTCTGTCTCTGCTTGGATCTGTGAAAGGGGGCCGGCCTTTTTCCTTAACTTCCCCTGGGTCTGTTCCTTCAATAAATACTTTCCTCCCCAAATCGTGCCTGGTTTTGGAGATTCATTCCAGCGACGTGTGTCTGACTACGACATTATAAATATATATATATATATATATATATATATATATATATATATATATATATATATATATACAAGTTCACACTTTAATTTAAAACTAGGCAGATATAACAGGGATGTGTCCAGTTAAGTCAAACACAGTATTCTAATTCCATGACACAGTTTTAATTCTATGAAAACAACCATCAACCAAATCGATCCAAAGCCAAACACAAAAATTTCACTTTTCTGAAATAAAAACATCTGATTTTCCCTCAGTCGAGCCTTTATACTTTTTAAAATATGAAGCCTTTGCACAGCATCTTTGAAAAATCTTAAGAGTTTAGCCTGTTTAGTTGGTTGGTTGGTCAGTTAGTTGATTGGCTGAGATTTTGTTGAGACAGTCGTCCATAAGCTGGCCTCACACACTCCATGTAGTCCAGCCTGACTTTGAACTTTTAATTCTCCTGCCTCTGCCTATAAGATCGCAGCTTACTGCCACCATACCCAGCTTCTAGGAATCTTAAATATAAAATTCCTAAGCATTGGACTGAGTTAGTTAAAAAGGAAAATAGACATTCGCTCATGGACATGCGGTGCCCCAATTTTAATCTAAAAAATAAATCAAGGAGGAGCAATTTGATATCTTAGTCTAGAAAACATACTGTCATTAGCTGGAGTAAAACAGACATGATATTGACAAATGCTTTGAAGTATAAATGACGGGCTGGGGTTCAATCGAGTGTGTCAGCCATCATCAGCCTAGTAACTTGCGCTGAAGTGGACACTTTTGTTTTAAGCTAAATCTTTATTTAATTAGCCTGAGTACAACAGAGGGGTTGGGGACTGGAGTTCTGGTAGAACACTTGCCCGGCATGTGCAACACCCTGGATTTGTTTGGAAACAAAAGGAAAATTTTACAACTATTGCCAGCCAGAATCTATAAAAGTCTCCAAGAGAAGGCAACCAAGATCAGTGAAATTAATAAGCTGTCTATTTGACTGGGCACCGGAATTGTAGTTCTGACTGAAAACGAATGTCGAATGCTCTTTTGTTCATGAGTCCTGCGAGCTCCTGAAAAGCAGGACTTTTGTTTTCCTTTGCATTGTTTCTGCGTCTCCTCATCCACCGACTGTAATTACCCCAGGTCAGAGGTGCATCATGAGGAGTGGGGAAGAGAGGCGGGCCAACAGGAAGGCAGTGGGGCATGGCTGGGAGCAGGCTTTGCCAGGTCACTAATGGCCTCTGGGGCAGCAAGTTGGAGAAGGGGCCCAATGCTTCCCTTTGATCTTCTAATTCTCAATGATCATTAGTATTAACTCAGATTCTTCTGGGTGAAGAATTCCAGCTGTAGCCTTTTCAGTTTACCTGACCTAAGAAAATTCATCACCCATCCATTAGGACTTCAATAACTAGCGAGGAAAAAGAAAGCAGTTGCCCCAGAATCTGGAAGCTACCAGCTTCATGATTAAACAGTTTACACTATTCATATCACAGAAGAATCAGGGCATTCCCTTATCCCCCTCTCTAAGTAATTCAACGACCCCTTCCAGGATGGATGATTCCCACTTGTCGAGGTCCTCATATAATAAAAGTGCAAGTATGCTGCCTTCAAAGGAGCAGAGACCTCATAAGATTAAGAATGAGTTTTACCAGTTAACTGGAATTAGTTTCGGTAGAACTGATATAAGGGGGGGAAAATGACAACAAAGATACTCTTCATTCATACACATGCATAGTAATATATATTTCTTATATATTGGAAAGCAATCATCTTAAGCATGGTTCATGGACATCTTAAAAAATCTAGTTTTTAATATATTAATTTAATATCTGCTGGTAACATAGTAAAGAAAGAGCTAGTTATGGTGGCTTACAGCTCTAATCCCAGTACTTTGGAGGCTGAGGCCAGAGGATTGATCCAAGTCAAGGCTGGAGAGAGAGAGACCATGTCATGAAGACAGTGATGAAGATGAGGTGGACTGGGGCTGGAATATGACTTAGTGGCAAAGGGTTTGCCTGGGATGTAGAATAAAAGGCCCAAGGTTCCATCCCCAGAACCAAAACAATATTTCTATAACATCAAATGACATCCCTTGGCCCAGACACATGGAAATGAAGGTAGACTAGCATTAGTTTGAAGAACAGACCAACATTCTCAAACACTTTGCATCACACTGATTGACATTTCAGACAAAACTTCATGAACACCGTTGATCTTCTTCCGGCTGCCCTGCTTCTCTCAGAATAGGTAACTCAAGAAAGCTGCAGGTGGGGCTGGAGAGATGGCTCAGCGGTTAAGGCAGTTGCCTCCAGTGCCTACGGCCCTGGATTCAATTCCCCAGGACCCACATACGCCAGATCCACAAGGTGGTGACCCTGGTGTGCTCTATCTATCTATCTATCTATCTATCTATCTATCTATCTCTATCTCTCTGATTGGAAATGAATAAATAAATATTTTTAAAAAAGGAGGCTGCAGGTAAGGTGCACCAAAAATACTCACTGTTAAGACTGACAGTTTCGAGGTGAGAGGCGGGAGGAGAAAAGAAAATGTCATTTCTGTCTGCATATGTGGGCATCTGCCTGCCTTTGGACCTTTCTCGTTCTCTGAGCAGCAGAATAACTATCTGGACATCAACTAGATACAATTTCTCACTGTAACAATAAATCATAATGTTTAGAGAGTGATTCTGAATCCAGAATAGCAAGTAGAGATACGCTATCGCCTTGTGTCAACCA
Source organism: Zapus hudsonius (assembly GCA_004024765.1). Classification (NCBI taxonomy): domain Eukaryota; kingdom Metazoa; phylum Chordata; class Mammalia; order Rodentia; family Dipodidae; genus Zapus; species Zapus hudsonius. The sequence continues at coordinate 61,551 of PVHP010000514.1, forward strand.
GATCTTGTTACCAAAAGCAAACCCCATGAAACAACATCTGTCTCTTCTAGAGTACTCAATTTCTAGTTCAATTCCATTTACTCCTCCCTTAGACTGGTAGACCCGCAGGGCACTTTTCATCTAACTGTGTTTCTATGGAAACACCATTATCAACCTGGAAGATTCTACAACCCTTCACATTGGCTTGATCCACAATGAGAAGAAATTCTACTAAATTAGGAATGGAGACATAAATTCGGCTGCAACACATAAGAAACTATTTTCCAGGCTAGAAGTTCACACACTACACACACACACACACACACACACACACACACACACACACACACACACACAAAGGAAATACAGGCGTCCATAGTAAATCTGTGTATTTGCCTTAGAAACAAAGTTTGTAAGACTCAACAAGGGGATCTTCGAGATCAGAGAAAGGACAGGGAGTCAGAAAGAATGTGAATGGACATTATATCCCCTGAGGGATCACCTGTCGCCATTAACTTTCAGGATCACTTTTCCCTACAAGTCAAGATCTTTGACTACTTTCTTTGCTGAGTCTGAACTCTCAAAGACCCACTACTCTAAACACAGCAATTTCATATGGGAAAATATAACCATTGCACATACTAAATAAGGCCTACAGGAACTACTTTTCTATCTAGATTATATTTAAAACTACAATATGATTAGATAGACAAACAAAGTGAAAAAACCACCTAGGATTTTTAACCTGAAACATCATCTTATTACTTTTCCTCATTTTCAGGAGGCCCTCAGATACATATTTATAATACAAAGTAGCAGAAGTGCTTATATGAAAACTGTACTAATTCATGACCCACCCCCCATCCCATGGACCCATCCAGCCATCCTACTGAGGACAGCCCTCAGCCATTTGGGAACAGGGAGGAGGGAAATGGGGGTACCACCACAAGACTTGCACATACAATGTATCTAATTACTGTCAACAAATAAGTTAATTTTAAAAAAAAAGAAAAAAAAACTGTACTAGTTTAAACTATGGCCTGGTAGGCTGTTTACCACCAAGAATAATGCCCTCAAGAAAGAAGTGGGAAAAAAAAACCTTACTGTGACCTAAGTCTCTGAATTGACTGACTCTCAAAAATATTAAATACTTTTGGTTTGAAATGATTTTCTTCAGGCAGACGCATTCATTCTTATTAATAAGTGTTTTTATTTCCTTTCTAATTCTCTGTTTCTACATCTTGTCAGTCATGCTTTTCAGTTGTAGGGAATCCTTTCTTTTTAAGAGACTTTCTCTACTTATCAACACTGACAAATATTCCCCAATGTCTCAACTAGGAATTTACTGCACTGAAATTTCCTTGGACTTCATAATCACCCAAGTTTAAAACTTGTTTCCTTTTCTGTTATTGTTTTCATTAGACAGGAGTTTGTGCAGGTTAGTCCAACAATAAGCCTTTAGCTCTCTCTTTGGAGTAGTAAAATGTGTTACTGATTAAATCTACCTGCGGCTAACTACAGACCAGCTCGCTTTCTTGTCCTGCGGCTGGGGTGCAAATCCAACAGGGTTTTTTCTTCAGAGCCTAGTCTATTCTTTTGACACACCAACATTTGTAAAAAGCCCTTTCAGGGGTAGATTTTTTTTTTAACTGAATAAACTCAATGAAAGGGCTGATCTATTTCTTTTAAAAAGGAAAAAAAAGCTAGCAATATGCTTTCTACAAGGTGTCTGAGGTTTTAGAATATGCCTTTTGGCATTTAAGAAAGACTCATTTACAATTTGCTAATAAATTGTTGTTGCTGCTGTTTTAATTAGCCAAAGTTTCAAACTGCTCTTTAATATGAAGCAAGATTTTTGGAAAGGGTTTTTTTTTTTTTCAGATAAATTGGTGAATTGCATAACAATAATGCAATTATCTAAAATTTGTGCGGTCTTCCTTAGGGAGGATCCCCAAAGATCTCTCAGAACTGGAGATAAAGCTACTAAAGGATCAGGGCTAGCATGGGGGAAGCTACTTCCATGGGCCAAACAAGGGAGCTCTTTCAAATTTCAGATAGTTTTTTTTCTATAAAATATATTGGGATTAGCTCCTGCCAGTACCCATATGTAAGCAGTCCAGGCATTCCTTGAGGAAGGGTAACAAAATAAAAGAAGGGTGTTCCTTGTAAATGGAAATCTATTTATTCTTGAGATTAGACAAGAGGGAGGGAATTCTTGTCATTGCGGGAAGGAAAAGGGTGTAAATTTTCAGGTCTCTTAACTTGGCTTTAAGATGATGCTGTGACAGTGGCTTTTGAGAGGCTATGTTATCACAATCAATGTTTCTGTACTACTGGAGTGGGTCACAGGGACCCGTGGAAACTGCCGAGTAACTGTTCTGTGTGCATTCATGGAAAGCCAGAGTGTCTTGCAGGGAGGACTTCCCTTCCAGGGCAGTGACACAATCAGTAACTGAGGCACCAAGCCAGGCCTCAAGGAGTCAGCAGTCCATGGGTAATTTCTGTTACAATTGTCACAGTCAAATGGTGCTGTTGAAAATGCTTGGTTTCCTCCTTTTCAAAAAGAAATTTAGCTTTCTGTGTGTAGAAAAAAAAATTGGCAGATGACTAAAACAACTTGCTTCTCTCTCTCTCCTGATTCTGTCTGAACCAATATTTGGTTATATTTTATTCTGGGGAGGGGGAATCTCAGCTTCAAGTCACCCCAAAGCTCTTTCTCAGATTGAGTCGGGGACTAAGGAAATCTATGAATGTGTCCTGTTAAGCCAGAAAACAGCAAGTTTAGTGGTGACTTCAGAGCCACCCTGGTTTTGTTTTCCTCCTCCAGAGCAGGTCAGCTGCTTAGCTCTGAGGATGAACTCTCAGCTGCCATTGATGAATACCTTTGGCCAATTGTCATTTCCTATGTAACTGGCATGTTTGTCATCGGATGCTCTGGACCACAGCCCAACTTCCCCCAGTTCAGCAGGGGTGGCTGATCTTCAATAGGAAATTTGCACAAGGTAGCTCTACCTTCATGACAGGTTCAGGTAAGTGATGGTTAACTGGGTCAGCTCTTAGAGAAATGGTGACAAAAGCATACCAGTTAAAACAAGCTGATTCTACAATGGACTTCTGGCATTTACCATCTCTAAGTGTATTCAAAAGTTCTCAGCACTGTCTTCCAGGCAACGTTGTAAAGTCATGGTGGGAAGAAGGGAGTAAAGCTGCTGCTCTCAGCTTTGGTTTGATGCACCAAGGATGGAAAAAGTAAGCATTCATTTGTATATTCGAGTATTATGATCTGCTCCATCCACAGGAGCAGAGCTAAACTGGCCTTCAGATATGCTCTGAGTTTATATGAGCCTTTTATATGTGCCCAGATCACTGAGGAACATGGCTTAGAAAATAGGCTCTGGGCCTTCATGTTTAGAGAAGAAAATGACTTAAAAAATCAATCTCAGGGGAGATTGGCTCAGCAGTTAAGGTGCTTGCTTGCAAAGCCTGAGGACTAGGGTTCAATTCCCCAGCACCCACATAAAGCCAGATGTACAAGGTGTGCATGCATCTGGAGTTCATCTGTAGTATACCTTGGCATGCCCATTCTATCTCTCTCTGCCTCTCTCTCAAATAAATAAATACATAAAATATTTTTAAAAATCAATCTCAGTTAAAATATTTTTAAAACCTCAGGAGTGTTTAATATTCACTAATCTACATAGCTATAATATCCTATCTAAATGCACCCTTTGTCCATACTATAGAAGATTCCCCGATCCACAGTGTTTCTGATTTTTATAATATTATTCGATCCATAAATTTCCATCTTGGCTTCTTTCTTAGATATCATTAAATCCATATGCACTGACAAAATATCCACCAAAATATTATGATTATAAATATTTTGAACATGAAATTCACTCAGAACAATAACCAAACCAAACAAATCCCCCGGTGGCGTAAAGCCCCAAGTCTCCAGTTTCTCACATCTCCAGGAGAATTCCTGCAGTGAAAACGGCAGTGCTCACACAGACAATATAAACTGTTAGTCTGCTTGGAAAGTCACAAGGGACTGCACAGGAAGAGCTGAGTGTATATTGCTGCTTTCCTTTACAGTTCTCAATGCAGGGACAACTTTCACTGGGAGCTCAGACTCACAGCAGTGCCTTGTACTGGGAGCTGGTACATTCAAGCCATTTATTAGCAAATTACATGATCATCTTGCCGTTCAAAATGATGGACATTTCTGCAGACTGTTCACTGTAAAGGTCTCCAGGGTTCGCTTTACTTCAGGCTCACGCTTAGAAAAACAACACCATTAACAATACATTTCAAAATCACAAGTACACATCAACTCCTAAGCCTCAGAACTTATAAAAATGAACAAAATTATAAAGCAAAATAAAACTCCCTCAGTTAGGGTATGTATCTAAGAAACAAGTGCTAATGCTTGAAAACTGTGGGAACACAGTGATTTATAAAATATCCCAAGTCCAGAGGGATCATTTTTTTTTCCTCTACCAAAAAATGGTTCATTGTCTATATTTAGCTTACATACGTCATTTAGAGTCCACTTACTGTTAGATGCTGGAACAGCCACGCCCTCATGATATTTGTGGCTACTTTGGGAAAGATGCCACGCTTTTTGTGACGCTTTTTGTCCTTATCAGGGTCATCATCATCACCTGTGCTGGGGGAAGCTACACTGTTGTCCAAGCCATCACCTGCAAACATAGTGAATCAAATTTTGACTGATGCTACCTTGACATGCTTTATTCAAATAGAATGCCTTTGGACACAAGCAAAACCAAAAGGTCAGTTAAATGATTAAGTTCCTGGGGTTCTTTAAAGAAAACAAAAACAAACAAAAAAAAAAAAACAAAGAGGCTCAAAAATAAGCAGTATGAAAGGTCAAAAGGTATGGAGGGAAATAGCTAATCTCTTTAGGGGCTTGTTGTCATGGTAATGATTGCAGTGTATATACATATGTGTGCGTGTGTGTGTGTGTGTGTGTGTGTGTGTGTGTGTGTGCTGAGACATGTGATGTGTACCTATCTCGGTAGCACATTAGCCATGGGGCTGTCCTTCTGGGGTATTTAAATCCCACAGAAAGTCATTGATGTACACTTGTGAGAGGAAGCATGTTTCTACAAGTGTTTGATCTTAAAACTAGTTAAATTAGGATGAGAAAATACAGATGATCCATCAAATAAGCACTTTTCCATAGGGCTGCTTCAAATAGGATATAAGTTTTCTTACAGAAGGAAGAACACCCAATTTAGCAAGAGAAAAGCCTCTAACACAGGTTTTAAATTAGAAAATATTTATAGCTTTAATGAAGGAATGCTAGAATCTATGCAGTTTCTAACTTTTTATAGATTTAAAATATTCCCCACGGAAACATCCCATGGAAATATAGTCCATCATATTGGACTGCATTTTCTACTTTTTTGTTATAATTAGTTAAATTATTTCTTCTAGAAAATAATTTGGCTCTGTGACACAATGCAATTGAGATGTAATATTTCTTTGATAATGCCATATTTGATTAAGAAAGCAAAAGAACATTCTACCCATATAATCACAGGGCCCAAAACCAGTCACAAATGAGAGGTAGGTATTTTCTGTCTTGGTACCAAAGTCAGAAAACCAACCACAAGGGACTCCACCTCCTACCTCAGTAAGTAGCTCTGCTCTGTCAAAGCTCTTCCCACCCCACTGCCCTACCCCAGTTCCCCCTGGCCTGTCCATGTGAGCTACTGAGTTAGGATATAGCCAAACTGCTGTGGGTCCAAGAAGAACAGCTACAGTGGTCAGGTTTAAAAATGAGGTACCAACTGCAGAGCACAGTCATCCATTAAATAAGTCATCAGAAAGAAGATACGTGGTCCAAAGCACCTGATGGGTTTCTTGGTGACTGTACATTGGAAATAATGATTTATTAAAAGGCTCCATGTTTATTTCTATTCTAGGTCTTATATACAAAAAGAATCTCTCTTTTGATTTCATTTGTTTCATCTACAGTAGGAAGCTACTTGTCAAGTTCTTTTAATTGCTCTTACCCACTCCTCATCCCTGTAAAACAAAAAGAAACATGACCACCAAGTTTCTAAAATGGCCTTGATTTGTCCTGAGATAATGTCAAAAAAATGTTATTGAGTGAGGTTCAGATGAATTCCAAAACTCTATTTTTACTTATTTTTATTATACCAGAGGGTAAACGTCTGCAGAAATTCTTAGAGTTAAAATTTCTATTAAATGCCATAATTTTACTGTATTTCTATCTGAAGTCTTTGTAGGTTTTGAAGTTCCATAGAACTATAGCCTGGGTGTTCAGTAGAAAAACGTCATGAAGATACCCAACTCCAAAGTCATCTTAATCGATGGAAGAAGTCCTGGTGTGGCTGGATTTGCTGGTGTTGGGGGTCTGTGCTGGACCGGATACCCACATGCCTAAATCAATGCCCCTACCACCTTGCCAAACTCTTTAATTGCATAGCCAAGTGCTTTATTAGAAATCCCCTTGGGTTTGCCTAATAAATTCTTTGAAAGCTCAGTATTTAGAGAAGCTTTTTATACAGAGAAGGAATTCACCATACAAAATAACAATTCATTAAAGAAACATGAGTAAAGAAAACAACTCCACAGCATTTAAAAGCACTTCCACAGCTAATCCACTTTCAATAAGCAAAGGGTGGGCCAGAAAAGACAGGTATTCCTCAATCGATGATTAAAAAAATGAACGGCTCCTAACCCCCACAATACTGTTTTTCCCCACCTCTCCTTGATTGGTTTACACCTTGAAAAAAATGGCCTTTTTATCCATCTCAAACCCCTTCAGATTAATTTAGCAAGCAATGCCTAGTGCCTGCCTAGAAGAGAGCTCATTGATAATTTATGGAAATATCTACCATAATCCAGTGGCGATGACTTTTTTTTCCGAGCTTTGTGCATCAATAGATAATCAAAGCCTTAAAGCAGCCTTAGCTTCCCATTACCTCAGGCAAAAGAATTCCTGAAAGCGTGCCTTCAGGGCACCTGAATTATATACTCCATTAGGAGAGGAAGGTTTTCTACATTCCATGTGTAACACTCACCAGAACCTTTCCTGTTTATTTCTGCTGTACGAAAGCAGAAGCATTAGGAACAGAATTTTTTAAGTGAAGACTCATGTAGATACAATGAAGAAACCTTTCAAACAGCAGCCAGATCACCCCTCCAGTCCCTGGTAGTGACCTCTCCGAAATCAAAGGTTTCTATTACATCATTAGCTCAAGCCAAAAACAGCCTTGGCTTAATGCACAGTTTGTTCTTCCTACTGTTTTTAGGCAAATACAGCTACTTTACTCCCATGTGGGAGGGAAATTACACTGCTGGGTTGTAATCTAAGACAAGATTTTCATTGGAAGCAAATGCTTTCAATCCAGTGTAAATACTGGTGCATGTTCAGAAAAGCCTAAAACAATAAACCCTGCTCCTTCCCAACAGTTAGGGAAATGGAGAAGATGGGGAAGCGAGGAGAGCATAATAAAACAGAGTATTCTAAAAGCAAACACTTTCATAGGTTTTAATAAATTGTTTAACCTCTTCCACTTTCTAAAATTGAAAATTGATCTCGAACTGTCTGGACCTCGGAGGAGAGTCAATGGTCAATTGTCTCTTTAGCATTTTCATTCATTCTGCAATTGGATACAGTCACCTCTGTGAGGTCTCCAGAGGACTTATTTCCTTTTTTATTATTATTATTTTTAAGATCACTAAACAAACTTGGAGAACGGCCGACCACACGGCTGCGGCTCTGAACCACACGTTTGTAAAATGTCAGCGGTGACCTCATTCCTGGAGCTGACTTCTCCTGCTGCCAAATGAAAGCAAACTGAAAAGGTGGAAATAATCTTAGAAATGATGCTAGTCCATAAACAAGCTTACAGCCTCATTAGGATAGCGGTAGGCTCCAGTGGGTGATTTATGCTTGTTTTGCTGATGCTATGAGGAAATGCCACAGGGCGACTTTAGCCAACTGCTAATGGGTTCTGACAGCTTCTTAGCAACTAGTGTAAGCAACGTTGTGGCGTTTGCTAGTGACAGAAACCAAAAATGTCATATTATCTGCCCATGTGTCATGAAGTCCGTGTGGCAATTAACTAGTAGGCCAGTGACTGAGGGGCCAGAGGCTCCTGGAAATGGCCCTTGGCTATGCAGAGGCAGCTTCAGGCAGGTACTGCAAGCACACAGCTGCTTCGGGCAGGCACTGCAAGCACACAGCTGTCCAGATGCCGCCTTCGGAAGCACAGCCTCTAGGACTCCGGCCCCCCAAACCTCTTCTCATCCCTCACTGATGTGAACCTCTGGCCCCAGGCTCTGATGCTAAGGGAAGGCTCTTCTATGGAGACCTGGTTCTTTGTTTTGGGGCGCGAGATTCCAAGGTGCTGGCGATGTTTGTGATCGCTCACAAATTAGTGTAAAAGGATTGAGGCTCAGTGAAGCAGACTGGCTGCCTGTCAGACTGTGGGAAGCCAAGGAGCAATGTCTGCACAGCAACGGGACACTGGTCCACCAACGGCAGGCTTTTAACAAGCAGGGGGAGGATCTTGGCCACACTTTTCAGTTTCCGAGCTAACAAAACCGTGCACTATATGTCAAACTGTCAAACCTTTCAGCGTGGGCCATTTGCCCTTTCAAATAATATTTAAGAATTGTTTTTACAAAATTTTATAGGCCATGGTCTAGTGGAAGAGGCCAAGCAACAAAGAAAGGGATTTGTACTCCAATTCGTCTATGGACAATTTCTTGTGAGACCTGGGCCTGTCCCTACGGAGCAAGGCAGGTGACCTGTGGCAGCTCCAGGCTGTCAGAGAGCTCAGATTTCAAACACACTCAACTCAAACATCCCAAGTTGCCTATTTAAGCATGCCCAGGCATTTAGACTGTGCTATCTCCTGTCTTTCAAGGCAGGATAAAGCGGCATTTAGCGTATTCAGGCCATTCAATGGGTCAGACTGACCGTGCCAGCAGGGACTCCTCTATGGCAGGTCGAAGCTAGGCTCCCATTTTTCTCCCCCTACCAGCTCCTCTACACCCCACCCCCACCCCAGGACTCCCATTCCCAAAAACCTACTGGGAGGGAGGCAAAAACCAAATCCTAGAAAGAGCCCAGGATTTACATAACAACTTGTCCAGTCAGTGGGCCATCAGGTAAGAATCAAGTGGGTTGTCTGTCACTGGCTCTCTGCGTCCTAGTGGCAAAACTCCCAATTAGGGAAATGAACTTTCACCTGGTAGGGCAAATGCAAGTGGAAGGTTGGGACCCTCTTGTTTTGCTGGACACGGGGCTGGAGGCCACTGCACATTTACAGATGGAAGGCCGTTTTCATTTAGAATTTGGTAGGAAGAGTTCCTGGCTTGGAGTCATGCCTTGTCTTTCTTCTTGTCATCTCCTGCAAACAGTGTCATGTCCCCAAACTAACTAGACTCAACAAACCACCACCATTGATCATTGTACCTAGAGACCCTAAGCAAATTTCATTTCAAAACCTTGAAAGTAGAACCTCTGTGCTCTGAGTGTATAGCTCAGGTTGTAGGATGGCTCCATCTTTTGTGTGGAGAAGATTATCCACACGTGCTGTGATCGCCAGAAGGAAAGCCTAATAGGAAGGGTTTCCTTTTTCTCTGTTCTTATGTAGCATAGCTCCGATGAGAAAATAAGGCCTGTCACCCCTACAGAGGGTGTGATAGCGGCTCCATCATGGAAAAGGCTGCGGTTCTTTTGCAGGAGTTTGAATGTGACTGACATCCAGCAGTGCTAGGAAAAATGTAAAAGCTGACCCCAAACCCACCGCACTAGATGCTGGCAGGTCTAGTTAGCGAGAAGTCACGTGGGATCATGTTTCTGTGTTATGTTAAGAGGATATTTACAGACATGTCTTCCTCAGAAACCAGCTAGAATTCTTCAGAGGTCTTAAGCAGGTGTTTTGTCTTCATTTGGAATGCATAATAGCTGCCAGAATCATTTTTCGAAAGCACATGTCACATCTTTCATATCACCCTGGCACTTTACAGGGCTTTTGTGGCTCCCCTTTGGCTTTAGGATAAAGGTCACACCTTTCAGCCTGGCTCAAGGGAAGGGAAGGGAAGGGCCTTTCATGTCTCCCTCCTGGGTATGTTTCCAGCCTAGATTTTGCCAACTCCCAGTCACCCACCAGCTCCTGAACCTCATGCAGCTCTCAGCACACTGTGCAGCTCTGAGTGGATTTTCTGTGTGTGTGTGTGTGTGTGTGTGTGTGTGTGTGTGTGTGTGTGTCTTTTCCCTGAAGCATGCTTCTCTTCCTTTTCCCAAGTTTGCAAGGTGGCAAACTTCTTAATGAACTTTAAAGCCATGCTAAACTGTCATCTCTTACAATAAGCATTTGCTGAACTCTGGCTGATTTAATGGTGCCCACAGCGACTCCCACCCAACTCTTGATAATTTCCCTTCAGACACCCTCCCCCATTCCGCTAACGTCATACTCTCCTGAGACTACTAACATGAACACATCATCCTGACTTCACCGTAAGACATGCTAAAGCAGGCACCAAGTCATACAGCTCTGTCTCTTCCTCCAGTTTGCCACAGGGTCTAACTTCTCTACTGCTTATTAAAATGGAAGAATGGATGGATGGATGGATGGATGCAAGGCTTTCACTGTGCAGAATAACTCTGAGTTCAATGTCCACCTGTTACATTCCTTTACATCAATGAAACTCATGAAACATGGTCAACCAGGGTATTAAAGAAACAACCAAGAAAACAAAAGAAATTCATTCTCCAGAATTAGACCGTCCCCTCAGAACCCTACACTCACCTTGGACAAACAGAGACTCAGAGTGCTTGCCATAGCCTTGCAGAAATAGACCACTGCTTCCTGCAATTGTCATTTAAAATGATTTACCTACCGAAAGCATTTTACTGTTTGGGCATTTTTCCTGAGTTCAACTTTCAAAGATAAAGTGCAGGCTATTTGTTTCCTTTGAAATATTTTCCCAATGAATTAATTATAGTTCTCCTCCCCAACACACATACCCTTCTATGCATCACCCAGCTTTACCACAGCAAAGAAACTCAATTTTCCCTAAGCAGACAATTTGGCCCCAGGCTCAAACTCCAGGCCCCCACAAAACATCTGTATAAAACTCCCGTAGCTCTGGGTTCCTTTGGCTTTTACAAGTAATTGCTTAGCCTTTCCTACAACATGCTTATACACCTGCCTCAGCAATTTTTCAGCACAGATTAACTGAGGACCTTAGCATCTGATTCTGTGGCATAGATGGCATGAACTCCTACCTGACATTAGGAAGGATGTTTTTCAGGCATAGGAAAACATATTCCAACCCTTTAAGTCTCATCACATATATTAATAGAAATACAACGTACTTTGTGCATCTTCAAATCTGAAGCTAACTTATAATCAATTTCTAATTTTTAATTAATTTATAATTATAATTATGTAATGATTTAAACCCACAGATTAACTTGTAAGTTTAATTTGAATTAGGAGTCCAGTAATTATGTTTCTGTCTACCCTTGGATGTCTCTGCTTCTCCTTAGCGTTCTTCTTAGTTCCAAGTGATTCCCAGCTAACAAGAGGAAAGACAAGCAGAGTACAAGCTCCTCTATTAATATTGGCCTTTCCTTCTGGCAATCACAGCATGTGAAGTTTTAACATCCACAGCTTCCCTAAAAACTTTTAGGTCAGAAATAAATTCTGGAATTTCTTCTCCAGTGATCTGGGGGAGGGAGGGCAGACACACCCATGGCAGCACCGATGGAAGATGGAGATGGGAATAGGCGGAGGAGAAGCCAGGCCTGCTGACGTACAATACGTGGTGGCTTGAGCCAGGTGTTCTGAATGCTCGACGCCCAGCTGATGGGAATTTTGGAATTAGAACCTTGTTGGAGCTGTGTCGTTGGGGGTGGGCTTATGAGGGTTCTAGCCAGCTCCCCCTTGCCAGTGTGTGGCACATTCTGCTATTGCTGTTGTCCACCTGATGTTGGTCAGGAGGTGATGCCCAGCCTCTGCTCAATGCCATAGTTTTTCCTGCCTTCATGGAGCTTCCCCTCAAGTCTGTGAGCTAAAATAAACCCTTTCCTTCACAAGCTGCTTTTGGTTGGGTTCTCTGTGCCAGCCACGAGAAAGCTGGCCACACCGCAGTGCAATCACAGTGTTCAAGAGTGGAGGTAGGAGGATTGAGAGTTCAAGAGCAGCAAAGCTTGAAGAGTGCTCCTCCTTCACTGGTGGATTGCCCTCTTTTCCTCACTTAAGGAAAGGAGCTCCACATATATAACAGCCATCTTTGCTTTACAGTGGCTCTTTTTCTTCATTCATTCATTTAAACAAAAGCACCCTGCACTCCTCTTATGTCTCAAGCGCTCTGCCCAAACCCTAAAGAGCACAGTTGGCAAGTAGCATATCTATATCCCCATGACCCTAAATGAGTCCAAGCTTGTCTGATGTTGGAAGCTAACCAAGGTCAGACCTGGTGAGTTCTTGTAAAGGAGAAAAATTGTCAACAGCCTCAGAAAGAATTATTGTTCCTATCCAACATGCCAGTTTGAGGACACAGATGCTAAAACAGTATTATATGTACAACTGCAAAGCCAATACTTAATATAAATCCGAGCGTGTGTAAAATGTGAGGAACTGACCTGAATAAGAGTGCTTTTGAATTAAAGAAACCATCTGAAGAGTGGACAGAAGTCATTCTAGGATATGGTTAACAGCACACACAAAGGCTGTATGCAACACAACCCAGCTTCAGATCTGACTGGAGAAGTGAAACAGGAAGAAGCTGAGTTTCCCTGGTATTTATGGGCACAGTCAGGAAAATGTTTAAATAGGTGCACCTCTCTTCCACTGCCTAGCACCCCTTTCCTGAGTTTCCCTGTGCTCCCATGCCTGGAAGAGGCAGTTCTGCCCCCAGGACCTGTCTTGTGCTCTGAGTTCACCTTTAGCTGCCATTCATCAGAGCGCCCATCCTTTCAGGCATGTGGAGCCAAGCTAGACGGGAGGTGGAGAGCCCTGGAAACAGCTAAGATAAGGAAGGAATGACTGATCCCTTTCTGAATTTCCCAGAAGTTCTGGGCATTTTAAAACTAGATATGTCACTGGAAATTGTAGCCTACGCCAATAACTCCAGCCCTTGAGAGGTTACAAGGCAAAGGCCCAGGAAGGAGTTCAAGGTCACCCATCATCAGCTATTTAGCAAGTTCTAAGCCAGCTTGGACTAGATGAAATACTGTCTTAAAATAATGAAATAAAGTAAAATAAACAAATTAGGATAAGATGCATTAAAATTTAGAATCTGATTCTAAATAGGAGTTTCCAGTAAAGTAAATAAGTGTTTTAAAACATACAGTTGGTGTTGGGAAAGATGGCTTTTAAAAAATCAACCTAGGGCTGGAGAGATGGCTCAGAGGTTAAGGCACTTGCCTCCAGTGCCTAAGGCTCCGGGTTCAATTCCCCAGGACCCACATAAGCCAGACCCTCAAGGTGGTGGCCCTGGTTCTCTCTCTCTCTCTCTCTCTCTCTCTCTCTCTCTCTCTCTCTCTCTCTCTCTCTCTCTCTCTCTCTCTCATCTCTCTGCTTGAAAATGAATAAATAAAATATTTTTTAAAAAATCAACCTATGCCATGCTTACAAAAAAACCCAGCATAGTTCAAAACTGATTATTACATCTCACTATCATTCCTCCTCACACATACCCCTAATATACACACTCACCCCCTGAACTCCTGCTCTGATTTGGGGAGCCTTGTTTCTGAACACTTCAAGTTTGTCATCACTGTAAATGGTCTTGAGAATGTAACACAGTAAAAAATGAGCCAGAGATCTAGGTTGAATATTTGTGTATATATCTAGGTCATTCATAATTTGAGTGTTTATACATCAGGGATTGCCAGCCTGTTGAAATAAATTTGGGATAGCTTATTTGGCATAAATAAAAATTAATCTTATAGCACTTCGTGATTCTCAACTGTCAACACAAATAATGTATAGAATATAACTGGGTGAAAATATGGAAGGAAATCAATCATTAATTAAGAGCTAGAATGAAAACATTTATTGATTTTTTATAGAACATGCAAAGTATTTTTTCCAAAATCTTAATATGCATTTGAGAGGATTAAGTGAACACAGTGAGCCCACTAAACCATAAACTGTAAAAACTGGTAATAATTCATATCTACCATTTGCTCCAAATTTCTTCATGTAAGTGTTCCACAGGGGACCGTGGCCAGGTGCACTGAGATCAGATACATTCTCTGGGCTGTTTCCCTTGAATCATTAGACTTTGTTCTTTTGAGATAAGAATTCCTCTTTCTAGTAATTTAATATGACTTTTTGACTTGAATTCCCCACAGGGGAACAACAGCAGATTAGTTGCCTACACACCAAACAACTATGATGAATAGGACAGAAGAAAAAAAAACCCCCACAGATTTTCCACATTTTTCACCCATTCAGAAGTTTTTTCTACAATCAAACAATATAGAAAATTCCTGCAGAAACTGTACAACTTCTTAGGAGAGTTTGAGGTATTTCTGGATATGAACACTTTGTAAGATATTACTGAAATCTATATATTTATAGTAGTGGTAAAACAAAATGGAAATATTCCAATTTTTCTTCTAAGAAAATAAAGAAAATACACTTGCAAATGTAAAGGCAAGACAGTTCAAAAGCCACAAACACAAAGCTTTATCAGAACCACTACTAATGTTACTTTAGTAATGTAAGCCCATTACTTGAAATAGTTTCCCTAAGAAACTATTGCTATGTAAATGATAATATTTCTAAATATATTGATGAATAACCAAAAGACTCTATGTAACTATGACAATACTTTTTTAGGTGGGGGACTAATGTCACACATAGGATCTTATAAACAGATCCTCTCTCTCTCTTTCTCTCTCTCTCTCTCACACACACACATACACACACATTTATTTTGGTAACATCACCAAGCTTTGTCATAAAGCTTATTTTTAAAATGTTATAGTGCACTCCATGTATTTTGATTACTATGTATATGTGCATATGTGTATACATAGACTTTTAAAAAATAGGTGCTTATTTATCTAACAAATCACTTAACTTAAGTTATAGAAAATATACTTGAAAGTAGGATTTTCAAAAGTTTCTGAAATATAGACTGAGGGCAATGGCTTTCAACTTTGGCTGCATATGCATGTGATCTTTAGAAATCTAGTGTCTGTAGCACCAGTGACCAAGCAAACCAATATCCCCCTTGGGTTAGGCGAGATCTTAACATTAGCAAATTCCACACAGCCACGTTTGGGAACAAAGGCATTACAAGTAGAGTTCGTATGTGATAAAGTTCACATACTTTCTTGAGACTACTCAGAAGGCACTTGTATTTACTACAGATGCAGTTCTCCAAAGTGAGTTCATCTGGATTCTGGCCTCTTAGTTTAAGAGCTGAAAGCTTTGCTAAAAATAGAACATGTGAGTCAGGTGTGGTGCTGCACATCTTTAGTCCCAGCTCTTGGGAGGCTGAGGTAGGAGGATCACCATGAGTTAGAGGCCAGCCTGGGGCTACAGAGTGAGTTCTAGATCAGCCTGGACGAGAGTGAGAGCCTGCCTTGATTATATATTTTTATATATACATACATATATATATATATATATATATATATATATATATGAAGTGGTACATTCTAGGGCCCACTAACATAGTGAAAAACAGCTCTACTCATGTTTAATAGAGTTCACAGTAAGAGTGAAAAACAGCTCTACTCATGTTTAATAGAGTTCACAGTAAGAAATATGTATAGTTCAGTGTCATGATTCATATAGATACTGACATTAAATTATATTAAAGATCTTTGTTATAATCAAGTTTAACAGAGTGTATTGCAGTCTTGAAGTAGCTCCAGTAGAAATATCACTGAGGGGCTGGGGGAGATGGCTCAGTGGGTCACGAGCTTGCTGCTGGAGCATGAGGATCTGAGTTAGGGATCCATCCCTACCACTAGGTCAAAGCCAAGGACAGCGCCTTGATCTTGGAATCCCAGGGAATCCCTGGGGTTTATTGGGCTTATTGGCTAGCAATTCTAACCAACTAGTGAACTCCATATACAGTGAGAGACCCAGTTTCAAAAATAAAATGGAAAGCAATTGAGGAAAATATAATGTCAACCTTTAGTTTCCTCACAGCCTCCCAACACAAACACACACACACACACACACACACACACACACACACACACACACACACACACACGTGCACCACACACACAAAAACCCACTAAAATTTGTAATATTTTAACACGTAGATTTCTATTGATGTGGACCACATCATTCTTGAAAGAAAGCCTGGATAAAGTGTCTGTATTCTGTGGAAGCTTTTCGTGTGTGTGCCTTCTCCTTGCTGAACCACAGCCTTGCCAACAGGATGACTGAGCTGGTTAATGGGCTGCAACTAGTCGACCCATTGACCCTCCCTGACTTCTAGGCTTCCCACCCTGAAGGCATGCATGAGTGTTCTCCTCTTCTGGTCTCAGTGGTCAGGAGGTGTGAAGGAAGATAAAGGTGGGTACAAAGCGGGCACTGGACATCTGAAGGTGAAAGCCAGGGAATGACAGAAAATGATCTCAGGATAAGGCAGAAGTTGCAGAAGAGAAAATGCACAGATCAAGAAAAAGAAATGTTTCTTTGTCTAGATGGATTGCTTTACAAAGTAAACCTGGACTCAGTTGTAAAATGGGGATAAGGAAGTGAGGAAGAACCAAGAGATATTAAGTTAAATATAACTGGAAAAGAAGGGTGAGAAGTTAGAAAAGAAAGACTTGCAATTCTGATTATATTTAATTTATATTAATAAATATATTTATAGATATATTATTATATTTAAGCCATTTAAAAATTCAAGTTTTTGAAAGCAGAGGTTTGAGAATCACCAACATACCTCTCTTACTGCACCAAACCTTCTTTTCTTTGATTAAGGAGATTCCAGCTCATTTTGAGTTGGTTAACTAGGGACAAGTGTTTGTCTTTCAAAACAGGCACACTTTGCACAGCAGACTTGACTTTAGTGGGTAAAATAAAAATAAAACTAGCTTTCTAGAGCAGTGCGCCCAAACTTTCATGTGCACTTTGGTAGCTGGGATCTTGTTAAACTGCTAGTTTGGATTCAGTGAGGAAGAGCCCAAGACCCTGCAAGCTACGTTACCCTAGGCTCTGTCCAGAGATCATACACGATGCATTCTCAGCAAGATGGGAAGGAGCATCTCCTCTGGACCAAAACAGCTAGAAATCTCTTGGGTGCATGTGCATGTCTTCCTGGAGAAGGAGGTGGGGACAGTCTCTGGTCACTTCGTGCAAAGTAGCACGTAGTGGCTATGCAAGAATGGATAGAAGATTATTCCCATTCTCATTTTACTCAGCGACATCACTAGTAGCTGATGTATAAGTTGGTCAACCACACCGCTTCTGTTCTGGCCACCATCCACTCTCCCCCAGGTCTCCTCATCTCTTGCTGCTTCTCACCTCCACCCATGCAGATAGCTTAAGCACTATAGTCAGACTGTGAAGGTTGAAGTCTATCCCATGTTCACTAGTTAGCAGCTGGGAGACCTTGGGCAAGTTATGTAACTTCTCCCTGTCTCTTTTCTGCCCTTCTTGAAATAGTGAGCCTGATGGTAATACTTAAACCATTAAATAAGATCATCTACTCTTAATGTTTCACATTGGACCTGGCAAGAGTGGCTTCTCTCAATGAATCTGAGGGCTCCTCACATTTTGCAAATGAGTATTTTTTTTAGCTCCAAAGACATTAATTTTAACTCTTCTCTTAAAAGTGCAAAACAATTATTGATGTTCTTATCACTCCCCTTCCTGTGTCTATTCCAGGGAACCACACTTTCTCAGAATGTTAATATCCATTCTTCTATCACTGCACACCACCTTTCCTTTGCTTTCTTGCTTGCTTTCTTGGTATGTGTGTGGCATGTGTATGTATGGATGTTCATGTATTTCAGGTGCACGTGTGTGTGGGTGTGTGTGCAGGTATGTGTGTACAGACAGGTCTTCCTTGATTGCTCTCCAGCCTATCTTCTCAAATCTCTCACGGAGCCTGGAGCTCACTGATTTGATGACGTGGCCAGCAAGCCCCAGGGATTATCCTGCCTCTGCCTCTCCAGGGCTAGAGCCACAGGCATGTGCCACCATGCCTGCCTTTCAGGGACCAAACTCTGTCCCTCATGCTTGCACAGCAAACCCTTTACTAAAGAGCCATCTTCTCAGCCCTTCTTGCCTTTCCTTCTTCCCTTTCTTTCTTCCTCCTTCTCTTAAGGAGTCCTGGAGTGAGTTGATTAAGTGTGCTTCAGAGAAGACTGGATAGCAGTGCTTCCTAAAAGTCCATCACACAGAGCCAGCAGCTTACTAGGGGACAGTAACCGTGGGGAAAGCAATTTTCAATAAGCCACAGAGGAAATTTTCCAACACCTTACAAGATGCCCGAACCATATGTATGTTGTTTTGTTCCTATATCTCCATCCTTATGATAAAGTGGAATTTATAAGTACAAGAAGAGATCGGCTATGGCTAATTATGAAATAGACAATTACAAACAGTATACATTGCAATAAAACTTGCTCATAATTCACAATGTTTTTATTTCCAGAACTTTCCATTTAATATTTTTGGACCACAGATGACCGTGATTAACTGAAACTGTAGAAAGTGAAAGCGCATACAAGGGGACCACTGTATAAATTCTTACTTCCTCCACAAAATAGGCTAATTCATAATGACTTCTCCTGTCATCTAAGTCACACTTCTGTAGGACTAGTTAATGGCAAAGGGTTTTGTCTGACTAATACGGAGAAAAACAAAAACCAGTTCCACCATTTTAGCAGGCACCTTTAGATAGAGGGAAAGAGAGACGCACTATAAGAAGAATAAGGCTAACTCTCCATCTTGTTTCGATCCCAGCTTCTTAAACTGTGGGACTCAACCTCATGTAGCTGGAAAATAGGAGGTTGTAAACATTTTGGGAACACTGATAGTTTTCACAGCATAAAACCATGAACAATCAATTCCAAATCACACGTGTAATAAATCCAAAGTGTTTCGGGCAAAACTTGGTTCTGAACACTCAATACGAGCGCTTTGCCCTGGACCTGCCATCATACCAGGCAACCCATAGCAAGGAATGCTGCCTGTAATATCTCGACCGAGATTCCAGATCATTGTATGCTGTAAATGGCAACATTTTACTGCACATAGAGAGTATTTTGCTCTTAAAGAAACATAATTGTTTAGTTATGGGAAATAAAGACTTTTAATATTTTCTACCTGTCATCCCTCAGCATTTAGGTATCAAATTGGTGCATCTTTGGCCTGCATTATGCTACATTGTTTTATTTTACAAATTGCTCTAGTGGTTACTGACAAATTTCACCAAAATAAATAGACAGGTTTGGTTGGTGATTAGGAAAGAATTTGAAACAATTTCCGAAGTAGCCCGAAACAGAGCACACATTTTGTAGCTCAGTGGACAGAGTGCTTTTGTAGCATGCGTGAGGCTTTGAGTTTGATCCCTAGCTTTACATAAACTGGCCATGGTGGTATACACCTGTAATCCCAGCACTTGAGAAGTAGAAGCAGGAAGATCAGGAGTTCAAGGTCATCCTCAGCTACATAGCTCAAGGCCAGTCTGGGCTACATGAGACCCTGTTTCTAAATAAATAAATTGTGTTTATGCAAACCAGTGTCTCAGCATTGAGGATTACATATTTCAAATGTGAACAACTCTGAAAAATATTGAAGATGTTCTACAGCCTGTAATGTCAAATATTCAGCCAAGATTTAATTCTTTATGGAAGTATATTTTAGCATGTTCACCTTTCTTTTCTGTTTTTATTTATTTTTCAATATCCAGTAATACGATGTAAGTGTTCTGCCACTGAGCAATGCCCTAGCCTCATCCATTTCATTAGCATGAAAGTTTGCTTTTGTCTTTAGTAAATAATAAAATTATAAGTATAATAAAGAATTGTGTTTTTCTTTCATACTTTTACTCGTGCTGAGGACCAATGATTGTTTTAAAATGATATTTTTTTCTGATTTATTATCAGCCAATGTTTGTTTAACATACCTATTTTATACACCTATATGCCTAAGGTTGCATAAAAATCTCCTAGAACCAAACAGGGTCATAAGTGAAAAAGCTTTAAGAAGCCTTAGCTCTAGATAGTAAGAATAATATACTAAAAGCCAACATGGACTGAGTTCTTACTAGATATGAAAACCAGGCATGGCCCTGATCTTAGGTATAATAATCCTAATGAAAACTTTACAAGCTAAAGCTAATTGGTTTTCATGGTAAAACGAAAAGAAGAACCTTGTGGGATTTTTTAAAATATAATATAGAAGAAAAAACCACAAGGTTCTTCTTTCCTTTTACCCTTCTTCTTTTAAACTTTTCTTTTTTTTCTATATTAAAAAAAATCAAAACCAGGCATAATGGTACATGCCTGTGGTGCCAACACTACAAGAGGAACCTGAGTTCAAAACCAGTCTGGTCTACAATGAGACCCTGGTTGACTCCCCCCCCCCAAAAAAAAAAGAAGGAAAGAGAAAAAGAAGAATGAAACAGAAAGAGGAAAAAGCAATAACAAAATTTGGTGTTACAGATTTTTTTCAAAGCCTTTTCATAGCTAGTAAAAAGAGCTGTGTTTCCTGAAAACCATAGACTACAGAGATCACACAGCTTGCCAAGCATCCTGAGCGATCTCATCTAATCTTACAATATCCCTACCACACAGATAACACCACCAACAGATAAGGAGATGGAACCCTGTGTGGACTGGAACTGTGCTCTGACTGCTGGCTCACCTCCCAGTCACGGAGGAGTCTAGAACTGTCCTCTCCTGTATCATCTCCTCGGAGTAGATGACATCACGCTCCTCAGCTCCTCATCAGGCCCCTCTCTTGCTAGAAGCCCTCACAGCACAAACTTTCTTTCAGAAAATGGCATCTAATTTCCTGAAGTCAAGGAAGGCTGGTGCGTCTGAGGGAAGGGGATGAACAGAAGTGAAAGGTGAAAACTCCTGGGAGGTATACGAGAAGACAAATACCAACTGTCCACGCAACTAGAAAAAGTTCACGGGATGGGAAGCTTCCAGGTCGAATTCTTTGTAAAGCCACATTGCAAAATACATTGAAAAGATACATAAAAATTGCAAAAAAAAAAAAATGTTCCTCCAAATAAAGGAGAAAATCCCATTTTTAAAAATGCATGTAAGGGGTGGAGGCAGAGGAGATCCAAGACCTAAGTAGAGCATCGTCTCACTTCCTACTCTAGGGGCCTAGGAGGAGCCACCTAGGAAGTGACAAGCTTGATCATTCTGGGGACACTGAAGAGTAGCAGACAAACAGTTTCCAGCATGACACTAGCATCTTCCAGTGTTCTCACATCAGGAATGTGGGTCTCCTGAGCCCCCGAGAGCTCTGTGCTATTGAAAGTTCACACTAGCCAGGCTTTCAGAGACTCCTGGGCTTGCCAGGAGAGAAAGGGGACTGACAGGAAGTGCCAGTGTTTCTTTTTCCCTCACCATTTATGAAACAAAAAAAAAAAATTCTCCTCAACTCCGGTGAAAAGATTCAGAAACACAAATGAGCTGCCTCCTGAAAAGGCCAGCCTGAAGCAAGGGACACTCACGTGCTGCCTTCCCCACTGTGGGAGGCAGAAGTGATCCTGGTGGAAACCATGCCCAGCACACCCTGAGAGATGTGAGGCTTGGCACAGCCTTCTCAGAAATGACGTCAAAGGAATGCTAACCTGAAATCCACCAAGGGCCACAAGGAAGTGCAGAAACCCCAAGGATTACTCCTGGCTCGGCTCTTGGTCCCTTCCCGGGCTTAACAGTGACCCCAGCCACACCTTGGCTGAGCAGTTCTGTTCCCCTCCCCTGCAGCCCCTTTCCAAGGACTGAACATTGCTCCCAGCAACTGCCAGCTGGAGGGCTTCCTTGGCCTGACAAACAGACCTTAGAAGGCCAATCCCAGGCCTGCCTGCCTGCCTGCCTGCCTTCTGTGTTGGCCTGGGGCCCAGAATTCCTTATTGCTGGCCCCACCTAGCAGACTGCATATGCCAAAATGCCAGGCCTGAACTTGCTACACCCTTTGGACACTCTGCCTTGGACCACCCAGCTGTCTGCACAGGGGCCGATGTCTCTATCCAGGTTAAGAGCTCCTTTTAATCCCTGGGTGTTTCTACCCTGTCTCAGCCTCCTCTCCCTGCTCAATGGCTTTGGGGTGTCAGGAAATCTAGCAGTCTCCCTACTCCTCACCATCTTGGGCCTTCTCATCTAGCATGCAAAACTTGTGAAGAGCCCCAAATTTATTCAAACCCAGGTGGCCTGTAAAAGAATGATTTCCATATAGGACACCAAAGTGGAGGGTGACTGAGGAGGATACCCAGCAGACATAGGCACACATCTGCACACATAGCCAAGACCTACACACATGCATGCGCGCACACACACACACACACACACACACACACACACACACACACACACACACACACACAAACAGGACCATCATTGGAGTAGTGCTTGGGTGCTGTGGACAGTGGCTCCAGGCCAGGCCTTCTGAAGCACTCCCGTCTCAAGTCCAAGTCAGAGCTGGGACTGAAGTTACAGGTCAGCTGTTACTCTGTATCATCTTTAGAAGAAATGACCAGGTGTTGGGGAAGAGGGACTAGCTAATTCAAAGCATGGGAAAATGCAACATGCTCCTAAGATGTCCCTTGCCTTGGGGGAATTTCTAGTGTTCTCCTAGCCAAGGGTGAGTGTATTTCCCAAGGGCAAACAATTTCAGCTGGTGTATATTCTCGCCCCGTGGTCTTCCTCCATGCATGTATTCCTACTGCCTCGAAGCTCCTGATTAAAACTGGATATCCTCAAGCCCAGCATTACAGTGTTTGTTGAATGAATAACAAACTGAAATCAGAACTATACTTAGAGTCTTCTAAGATGTTGAAAGTGGTTTTGTGAAAAGTAGACAATGGAAAAATGCCTTCTCATGCAAGGGGTTAAATTCCTTACCCTGATTATCTTCCACTCTTCCCATATGTACAAAATGGACAGAAGTCATTGTAGGGAAAGTTAACAAAGAATTTGGTAGTCTTTTCTAGGTGCTTGCTAAAAATCCTCATTTCTACATGGGGAGACGTTGTTACAGGTAGAACGATGGATTGACTGGTTGGGTCAATTGATTGAAGAGAGAAGACAGGCTAAGAGCGCCTCTTACTTCATGTTATTGTTGGTCACAAATGACCTAATGAAATTTGATCATCATTCATCATCTAAAACCTCTGTTTCTATCAGCCTGGCCCGTCATCACTTCTATATGCTGAAGGTAACAATAGTATGCTTTCCATCAAATTCTACCCATACCACCAGTTGAAATACAGATAGATAGATCATTCATACCTCGTTCCATCTCTCTCTCTCTCTTGCACTCACTGTAGCTCTCTCTCCCCCTCCTTCCTTAAAAGGGTTTGAGTAAGTGATGTATGGGTCATTCAGAGCCAAAGCAGTTAAAATGATCATTTTACATTTAATGAAGAACATGGGTGTTTTTAGCTGCTCCATTTATTGGCTACTTCTTAGAAAGCATACGATGGTGAGCTGTGTGGTTTATGGTTCGGGGAGTCAAAATGTGCAGCAAAGGATGGATTCATTTAGGAAAACTTTGTTCTTGGACATTTGCAATGAGAGGATATTAATATCCTAACAAGTGGGTATTCTATTTAATGATTCCACAGAGGATATGCGAGGAGTAATTATAACTTCATGCCTAATTTTATTATTCACATTGATATGATTGTGGAAAACTCTACATCATTTTATAAAGATGCAGTTGAAAAGAGAAATGTATTTATAAGAAAAATCACTATAATCAGAATAACAATATTAACAAGACCAAAATCACTCAGTCATTTAAAAGACTCAGGGTCCAACCCATAACTATCAAGCAAGATGCACATATCACAGGAGAGTGGGCAAGACCCATTTTTAAATGGAAGATGATGAATTACAACAGACAGAATTGTACAATGCATATGTACCCAAATGTTAACTCAATCACTGGGAGAATTCTAAGACAGGGGAGGAAAGGCTCAAGCCCCCAAATTCAGCTTCAGTTTTTGCCTTCAATATTAGACGATGGAAAAGAAAATGCTAGCATGCCTACAAGGCACAGCTGCACTAGTGTGTTATGGGCTAGCAGGTGCTATCCTAGAAAACCCAGGGTTGTGGAATTTAAAGTTTGAACATTGTGGGCCATACACTAACCTGTGTGTTGATGTGATATGGACCCATGCTCAAATGGGATGGTCCTCAGATCCATCCCAAAGTTTAAAGCCCACATGGTGAAGTATCAGCTTCCTCTAATTTTTCCTTATGAAGGTGCAGGGTGTTGCAGTTACCTTTCCATTGCTGAGACAAATACCCAACCGGAAACAGCTAATGGGAGGAAAGGGCTTATTTCACACATGTAGGTCAAGGGGATGTTTCACCATGGCAGACGAAGCTGGCTCACGTCTATACATCCATGGCAGAAAGAGAGAATTGACAAGAGCAAGCATGGACAGCCTGAGCTCAATTTCACTTTCCATACACCTAGTAAGGCTGGACTCAGTGACACCCCATCCCCAACATGGCTCTCTGCCTGTAGGAGACCTAAGTGGGAAGCTTAATATTAATCAGAAACTACTTGAGGCTATGGGGGACACACACTTGAATTCAAAACACCACAGAGGGCATGCCTCATAGACATAGACAGTATAATATCCCAAAGTAAGAGCGCAGTAACAGCTCCCAGGGTGTTCAGTAGAAAACTAGATGTGATTCTCATTAAAGTCTCCCACAAAATTCTAAGCACATTCCGTTCACCAGAACCTATATCCAAATAGGATGGGATGGCAGATCTCCACCAATAACCAAGGGATTCTGGGTGGCTCTGTTCCAGAAGTTTCAAGAGACAAGCTGAGGGGAGGCCTTGAACCCTCTGGGGACTTGTATAAGAGTGAGCATTTGACTTCTCTGATGTCCTTCTCCTACTGATGAGAGCAATGACCTTCAGAGCTCGGCAGTTCAGGAAGCAACCAAGAGAAAGTCATATCCTCCACGTGTGTGCTGTGTGGAATTCAGAAAACCAAGATAGTTTGAGGATTAAGACCTCAGCACGCAGCCAGAGTTCCACTTTAGAAGCTTGCCAAGAAGTCTACATCCTGTCCTGGTGGACTGAAACGTCTTGCAGGCGTGTGCTATTTTCTGACTGTCTCAGAACATGGAGTTGTATCTACAAGAGCCATGACAGTTCACATAGGTTGACAGGTTTAGGGCTGCTCTCTTCTCATCTCTTCTGTTCTAATGGGATCAAGCCTGCTCTAGACATCCTGGTATGTGTGCTAGAGCTCCCTACAGCCACCTGCCTCTTGGCCCTGTCCCTTATTCCAGGTGCACACACACCTAGAAGTAAGTGATGCTCTCTTTTTCTTTTTCTTCTTTCCTTCCTTCCTTCGTTTCCTTCCTTTTTCCTTTCTTCCTTCTTTTTCTTTCTGCCCTTCTTTTTTCTTCTTTCCTTCATTCCTTTCTTTCTTTGTTTCTTTTTTCTTTCTTTCTTTCCTTCTTTTATTCTTTCTTCCTTCCTTCTTTATTTTGCTTTTAAATGAGCTACTTCCCTTTCAGGTTTTAACTCAAAGCACTACTGGCAATTTTTAACAGATTCAGATTCATTATTAAATTAAATATCAACAACAAACTCTTCTCTCACAATGCTGTCCACTTTCTGGCACAAGGGAAATTCATTTGACAAGAATCATGTGGGTAGTGTTACTAATTTTCTGGGTGCATCTTTTTTTCTGTGATATAATGGATAAGGGAGAGGATTCAAACCCACCTCTTCCTCTGTGGAATTGAAGATGTGTACCAAGCCTGATGCATCCTGGGAGTGTTGAGCCAACAGTTTAAAAAGCTAGCAAGTACGTTTTGAAAGCCAGGATTTGATAAACCCCAACCAGACATTCTGATGGGATCTCTTACCCAATTTGATAGATTGGTTCTGAAACATACATAATTTCTTAAAATGCAAAACAGACCCACTGTTCCAGGGCCTTCACTGACAGACGCAGGAGTGGCGACTGTATAAACAGTGCTGTTCCCATCAGAGGCTGAAGAAAGCTCACACTTTCCTCTAAACCTGCAGGAAGCCTCAGAGCAGCCCTCACCCTTAAGGTGGAGGAAGGCTGGACTTTCCACAGATACAGAGGCTGGGTTCTCCTCTAGCCCACGTTGAAAGGGCCAATAATTTCTGTCATAGCGATGCTTAAGAGCAAAAACCAAACATAGCAAAAGGGAGATGTGAGAAACATTGGTCATCTTCACGGTTCTGCTTCTCATCTGACCTTAAGTGAAGACCTGAGGTGTCTTCTATCTATAGCTGGGGACCTAGAAGGAGACCCCACCATGAAGCCCAGGCTTCTGAGCCTGGATGGACTACACTCATCACATTGGAGCAGACCTATTTTACTTAGTCTTTTTTTTTTTTAGGCTGGCTTCCTTAATACATCTGTCTCCTTTTTTTCTTGTTGTTGTAACAAAACTATATTTAAAAGCAAGCAACAGGAAGCTTTTACTTGGGAAGTTGAGGTTTAAGCACTCAGTGGTAAACAATGAACGGGAGAGATAAAGATGCCATGCAAATGGTTAGGGAACAGACCTCTGCTAGTTTCCTGCCGAAGCTGACTTTGAGCGTGTGTGAAGCCACGATATGATTAACCGTGCTGTTTTGCTTTTATTTACTCCAATTTATTTGTTCCTGTGAGAACCTCTATAAAAACAAAGTGTGGGAACAATGGGAGCCTCCCCATCTCCTCCTGGTCAGGGCTTTTATTTGACACACTATCAGATGCTTCCATCAGTGGAGCTCAGCCCATTCATTCAACTCTGACCATACTGGGTGGGAGAAACACCCATCTTTGCCCCCCGCCAGTGAAGGAGAGCCAGGCAGAGAAGGGAAGAGAGATGGCCTTGGCATCCCTTCCCATCAACACTTGGGGTTTTCTGATACAACACTCTGACATGGCCACCGGATCTCAGGACACACATGTTAACTAAAACCCTTTCAAAAGTCGGCTTGTAAGTCCAGAACAGAATTTTTATTCCCTGATCCCTCGTTTGGCCTCCTTCCCCAAACTGGTGTCAAAAAAGAGCTCTCAAGTTGGGGGTTTGTTTGACCTAGGTCACACGAAGGTCAAGCTTTTCACCAGTTGTTAACACAAAGCTTCCAGCCAAACAGCCCTCCTCCAAGTCTGGCTATACTGTCTGTTTTCATCAGCAAATGCACTATGCACATTGGATTTTTCTCTGTTTTTCAGGAACTAACAATCCCTTCACTGTGAAGTGGTCTCGGTGACAAAAAAATAGGTCAAACACTCTTCGGTGAAACGGTAGAAGCTGAATTTGCCAAATATGGAAATGTGATGGATTTTTGACTTTTTCATTTTTAAAAAGGCTTTGGAAAGTGTGATTTTAAAACCAGTTGAACAGATTACTGTATTCCTTTATGGAACTGCAAGGGAGGCTGTCTTTAAAGCAGTTTTTGTAACCCAAAGTATATTTTTGTCTTTCTACGAAAGATCAATATTTATTCAGATTGATTTTTAGGGTTTACAAGTGACAAATAGATAAAATTGGATCAAATATGAACCCAAACTAATTCTGTCAATTCCAATGAAAGCCAATAAAGCCAGAATCAATTTAACAGATTGCATCTACCATCATGTGAGAATTGTTTAATAAACTTACTGAGCAGGAATTTGCTTACCTCTTTCTGAGGATTCCCTAACTGAGACAATAAGACTCTCTGTGGAATATTTTGCACTTGAATATTATCACCGGGACAGCATATGGTAAACTAGCGGTAGGCACTTTATCTTCATCCTCTTTGTAAACTAAAATTAGCACAAGGCCCTTGCTACACTCTGCACTTGACTGGTGAAACTCTCCACAATGCTTGTCTGTTCTACATTCTGTTAGCTTCCAACATCGACACAAATGGGCCAAAAACATACATTAACAAATTCAGGTACATTTTAGTTTAATATGTCCACAATTAAAATATGTGTGTGTGTGTGTGTGTGTGTGTGTGTGTGTGTGTGTGTGTGATACTGGGAATCTGCCTTAAAAAAACAAAAAACAAAACCAACCCACCACACTTGGTCCATTTAACTATGAAGCCTTACTGCTCCAGTCACAAGAGTTCAAAGGTTCAGAGAGGCTAACTGTACCAAGCAGAATACTCACAAGATCCCCCAAAGCAAGACATGACTACTTGCTTAGACAGCAAGAGCTCATTTGGCTCCATATATGTTCTTTCCTGGATGTACACATTCTCAGAAGAACTAAGTTTCTGAGGAGGAGGTAAAGGTGCTTGGCCAAAGGAACAGCCTGCTCTTTTACACAGGAAAGCTCTTGCACAGGGTTACAACCCAAAGGAAGAGTTTGAAAACAATGGAAGAGGCTCAAATAATACATCCTCTTTAGCTGGCCCTAGCAGCTTAGCTCAAATAATAATAATAATAATAATAATAATAATAATAATAATAATAATAATAAGCTTCAGGAAGAATTAAGTTTGGAAATAAAGTTGGCAGGTGAGCTTCAGGGGGGCATTCACACTAGGAAGACAGAACAATGCCATCTCAGAAGCAGCTGGTGTCAACCACCAATGAGATTTTGCCACGCTTTTCACTAACCCAACTCAGACTGCAGTTCGTAGTATTTCTGGGTGTTGAGAGGTTTGTTTGGCTCAGTGGATGTAAACTGAGATGACAACCAACTCTGACACTACTGGCTGATTTCCAATTGACAAAAGCTTCAAGTAGACTAAAATTTTGCTTTATTATTCCTATTCCTATTATTATTATTATTTTGAAGTGGTGAGCGTTGACCCCAAGGCTTGGCGCATTATTCACAACTGCTCTACCACTGAGCACCATTCCAGCCCCTGTCTTCGACTCCTGAGATGAACAAAAGAAAATCTTAAATTTTCAAAAGCTCACCTCATAGCTCACCTAGTCATATTGTTCTCAGAAGTGTTTGTTTGGCCAAAGGTCACGTGTAGACTCTCCACAGACTACGTAAGGGAACTTTGGGCTGTGAATAAACTAAAATGATCTTTCACACAATGTAACCTGCGACATCTATCCCTGTCATTCCAGACCCACTTCCTCCTTCAATACAAAGTCTATTTATTACAGGCAAAAACAGAGATAAGCCAGAGGACTAACACTTAAACAGGCAAACTCCTAGACATCAACGATAGCCACATGAAACTCTTACGTATTTCACATCGAATCAAAAGGCCGCACGCAGCCTTATCTGTAAAAATAAGCAAATCAAATCTATAATATTACTTTGTACTCAGATATTCAGAAAACTCAGAGGTTGGGGATGGTCTGTAGTGTTTGGCTGTGGTATCAGAAATTCTCCTCATTGGCCGTGAAATTTACTGATTTTCTTTCAAGTTTAATCTACATGTTCAAGGTTATTCATTCTATCTACATAATAAGCAAAGTTTCAGTTTGGTTTTAGGATTTTAGTATTTGAGAGCTGAATGGCCTAGCTTAACTTCTTTTATTTACAGATGAAATTCTATCCCAGTAAGCTTATATGATATGTCTCACTTACCACACATGAAACTTAAACTCCAAGGACACTGGACTTCAAAGTCTACCACATGGACTCTCAGAAAGACACTCAAAAGTTCCCAGCATGAAATGTATGTAAGCAGTTATTTCTAAGAGAAATGGAAGAGGCAGGCAAGGTGTAGGGTGCATGCCTAAAATACCAACATGATGGTCGATGGGGCAGGAGCTTGAGGTCAGTCTAGGCTACATAGAGAGATCCTGTCTCAGAGACCTCAATTAATTACTTATAAACTAAAAGTAAATAGAAACTGATCACCATGAGCTGATCTCATATAGAGCCAAAGACAACTATAATCGGTTGCTCCACCACTTGTTTTGAAGATGCCAAAATAAGTGGTTTAGAAGTCCAACGGGGAGCTAGAAAGATCCTCCTCAGAAATCCAGACAAGAAGATATAGGAAATATACATTGATTTGAATCTATGTTTATAGACAAAGCCAACATGACTAAAGGATGATCGTGATAAAAATGAAAAATGGAACTTGTGCAATAATTCATGACCCCTACCCAAGGACAGGACCCCCTACCCAAGGACAGGTCCACTATGCGCACTGGGGAGGGTTCCCAGCGGGCTGGGGACAGAGAGGAGGGAAATGTGTGTACCATCACAAGATTATTATCTAACTATCGATAATAAAGATATTTTTTAAAAGGAAGAAACAAGAATTACATTATAAAAATTAAAAATAAAAAATGAAACTTGTGGTCAGTTATGGGTAGTTTCTTGTACTAGTCCTCCTATTTTTCTGTACAGTATGAAAATATTGATACGAAATATTGAGGAAATGATACAATGCAATGTAATCTTTCTTTCTGGATACCTTCCATTTTCTATGTCACACTCTACTCTTTGGTGTGAGGGTCCCTAGACATGTCACTGAAAGGTGCCCCAATGAAACAGTGATCACATAGGAGCATAAGAAGTTCTCTTGTCGGGTGTGATGGTAACACCTTAAATCCAAGCATTCAGGAGGCAGGGGTAAGAAGATCACAGTGAATTCGAGGCGCTGAGACTACATAGTGAACCAGATCAGCCTGGGCTAGAGCAAGACCCTACCTCAAAAAAATGAAATAAAAAGAAGGAAGGAAGGAAGGAAGGAAGGAAAGAAGGAAGGAAGGAAGGAAGGAAGAAAAGAAAAGAAAAGAAAAGCAATTCTTCTTTTCAAAAGGAATGGAACTGCCAAGAAAGCACTTATACTCCCTTGAAATAGGACAGGTATGCAGCTAATTAAAAAACAAAACAGAAAACCAAGCACTGCCGTATCATGAGAGAATGGTCAGGAAAAGCAATCAAAATCATCAAATAAGACTTAGACTCTATAGCTCCACCATAAGTAGGCTCCAGCACTCCACATATAAGAAGGTACAGGACAGGGCACAAAAGATGAGAACGGGGAGAGCAAGAGTGGGCCTTCAGCACCACCACTAATTTTGTAGGGGAAGAAATGGTAAAGCTGGTTGGCTGTAAATAAAAGCCTCCCTATAAATCTAGTTTGGTGTAACCACAAACCCCTAAAATCAAGACTTCATGTTGTCTTAATCAGCCAGAGATATTTGAACCTTATTCACCAACTGTAATTGCTATAAACCTAGTATTCAAAATATATATACAGATATATATGTATATATCATATACATCTGTGTATATATATACATATATATCTTATATGTATATATACATATAAGTATATGTATAATATTGTATATGTATATTGGCTTTCTGTATCTTAAGATTTATCAGCAACCATGGTCATCTGAAAATTCAATAACTTCCGTTAAGGACTAACAACTATTACGACAAGTTGAGACCAGAGTTACAAAAGTAACTTTGTTGGGGAGCAAATCCATTTCCCATCCTAACTTTGTTCTTCTGAAGAAATTCCACTCCTACAGGACTTCTGAAGACATTGAGCTCTAACCCAATCTGATGGTACAATCACTGTTGGACACGCCACCTTGTCTGACACCATGAAATTCATTTTCACAGACTGTTTAATATGTGGTATAGGTAGAACAAACACAAACGACTGTTTTAAAGGAACCCAGTGGATCAAAGCTTGTATAAAAACTGCATCATCTATATCTCTTCTCAATGACTCAATTTCTCCTTTCCTTCTCAAGTCCAAGGGACAGACTTAAAAGGCACTGGAGAGTGCGGGGAGTACTCTGTGGGTAGAAATCTCAGTGGCCCAGGTCTACAGCAACCTCTTTACTAACACAAAAAGGCATTCAAACAATCCCTGTTATAAAATGAAGACACAGCTCAGTTGGTTGAATAGTTATCTAACATACTTGAAACTCTGGGTCCACTCTAGCCCTGTGTAAACTGGGTGTGGTGGCCCACGCTTGTAACCCAGCATTTGGGGGGTAGAAGCAAGAGGATCAAAACTTCAAGGTCATTTTCAACTATCTACTAAGTTCAATGCCAGCTTAGGCTACAAGGAAAAAAAATGAAGGCACATACAGAAATCAATTTCTTGTAATGCCAACACTCATCCTCAGAAATGAACACTCCTCCTAACCAGAACCTTTCTTCCCACAAAGAAAGATAAGCCAGGCGGTGATGGTGATGATTGTAATGACACACACATTATCACATGCCTGGCACTGTTCTGATTCTAGATATTCACATGTTTAATGCTTTCATTTGTCCTATGAGAGAGTACCAATTAGAACCTCCATTCTACACATGGCTTAAGCCTGTTTCTCTGGCCAAAGAAGTTAAACCACCTTGTGTGAAAACATGATATGTTACAAGACTCTTGTTCTCCACGAGGAGAGGTCAATGGAAGGCTGATGAGATTCTGACTAAATGCTGAAACCCTCCCACCTCAACAATCCTGGAAACCATCAACCATACTGAATGAGGCAGGAGGTGACCATCAGAAGGAGAGCATCAGAAAATACGCTTATTCCAGGCACTTCCTAATTTGGGGATGAGTGGAGAAACAAACACTGGATTATAAATTCTTTGAGGATAGGGAGTGGTTTTACTCATCTTTAATACCCAGGACTTGGCACAGCTCCTGGTACATGGATGAGAGAATGAATGAGCCAATGAAAAAAAGGAAACATGGCAGGCAGTGTCTTTCTAATAAAAGAGAAAATGAGAGCTAGTCATCTCATTTCAAATAGAAATGGCGACTGGGGAGATGGCTAGGAGTGTAAAGTTCTTGTTGCCCAAGCATGATGACCTGAATTTGATCCCCAACACCCACATACAATCCTGGGCATGATAGCACACACTTGTAATCTCAGAGCTGGGGAGGGGGAGACAAGAGGTTTCCCAGGATCTTGCTCCCTAGCCAGGCCACATGTGTGAGCTGTGGGCTCAGTGAGAGATCTTGGCTCATAAAACATCTGTCAGGAAGAAAGCAATAGAGGAAAACACTCAACATCACACACACCACACACATGTATGCGCGCTGTTCTCGCCCTCCAGGCACACACATGCACAGGTGCCCTCTTGCACACCCACACTCATGTGCTCATACATATGTGAAAACGCATACACACATGCATCCACACAAACCCCTCCCCCCCCACATACACATTTGAAAGAAAGAAAGAAGGGAGAGAGAAAGAGAGAGAAGAGAAGGAAGACATCACCCACTATGTTGGCACTTTATATCAAAGGAAGTTGTTGAGGGTGAAAAGCCTGAGCAATTCCCATCCAGCTGTTCCACTTACTCTTAGGTCACGGTCACCTATGAAATGCACAGAGAGCTGTCTTGCCACAGGGCTGGTAGTGCAGAGCTCACAAACTAGGATTAGAATGCAGGTTTTTATTTGGAACTTTCCCTGTCAGGTAGCATCCAATCTGGCACCCAGTAGGTGCTGTACAGCAGGTGATCTGAACAATAAGGCCACACGTCTCACATTCTCTACATCCCAAGTCAACGCTTTCTTTAAAAGTCTTGAAATTATTAGAGCCAATCTCCGTGAAAGGAAGAAACCAACCTCATGTAAATACCATTGACCTCTTCAGATGAGAGTGGGAATGTTAATCCTGGCTACACAGAAAAATCAACCACATTCTCAAGCCTCTGGAGAAGCAGACCTGGTAAGAACAAGGAGAAGCTGAACACACCAGGCTAGAATCAAGCCACAAGTTCCCAGCTCTTGGACTTCTCTCTGCTCTTTCCTTGGTAGACAGGTCACAGGCCCATACAGGAACCTGGATTAGTTCCAGCCAGCTGAAGCTCAGCCAGATAAGTTCAGGGCAACACTGATAG
Organism: Zapus hudsonius; assembly: GCA_004024765.1. NCBI lineage: Eukaryota > Metazoa > Chordata > Mammalia > Rodentia > Dipodidae > Zapus > Zapus hudsonius. The sequence goes on from PVHP010000514.1 coordinate 95,528, forward strand.
GCAGTAGGAAGGAATTTGAGGAAGTGACAAGAAATGCCACATCATCCACCATGAAGAAAGCTTTCCCACAAATTGTCCTGGGAGGTGGAAAAATGCAGATAAACGAAGAAGTCTTTTGTAGAGTCAGGATAGAGAGGCAGCCACAAACAATTTGTGTCCTCGCCACATCCTTCAGCAAGAAATTAGGATAACCACCACCCACTCCACCCACAAACACATTTCTCCCTCCTGTACCAGAGGCTCTTAGACGCCTTTCTGTGGGGCCAGGCTCCCCAAGGAAACAGGCTCATCTCTGTTCTTATCTAAAGTATCCGCTACAGAATCACTGGTAATTTTAGGGAGAGTTTTTGTTTTGTCTTTATAAAGATTCCAGTTGGTAGGTTTTCAGTATCAGGGAAGAGTATATGCTGTGTCAGAAACGAACTCTTTGTGATTTTATTTGCCAAGTAATGGGCATCATAATAATCTACAATGGCACCTGTCATTGCAAAGGTTTCCACTGTTCTTCGCAAACGTTTTGTAGAAAAGTGGAGGTCAGCAGGCAGTTAGTTATTCTCCAAAGAAATTCACAGGTGAAGAAATCAGCCTAGCAAAGGAGTGGAAAAAGTAGAACTCTTTCTGGTTGAATTTTAAATACAGAAAGAAATTCCCTCTTGATTACATTTGGTAAACCTCTCTCTGCTAGTGTTTCCAGATTACATTCAAGTCTCCTGTTCTCACAAAAACAGATCCAGTACTTGTCTGAGAAATTATCAAAAGGAAATCTGTGTTTTGAAATAGACTACAAGGTCAAATACTTTCACAAAATGTATATGCTCTATTTTTAAATACAACTAGTGACTACTTAAAAGAATATTCTGGGCTAGATCTCATCTTATATATGGAGTGAATAAAGCTGATACTCTCTCAGTATTTTCAACTCTGGCCCGGAGTCTGCAATTGCAAATTGTCCCAAATTTCTAGAGTGTCCTGCAGATTTTATAGGGGCCACATTTGTTAGCAGAACATATTTTTATTCCGTGTAGTTAGAGAAATATTTCAATACACTGCATTTTTTTGCTCAAAAGCCTTCGAAAACACACAAAATAGGAAATGATTAGAATTGAATTTACGTACTCTTGCATATTAACATTAAATTATTAGTCGTATTAGTGACTTACATTTACATTAAACTTGCAAATTATACATACCCTTATTTTCATTCTATCAGCATCTTGTTCTTTCCCCCCTGCATGCATATCTAATCATCTGCTTACCTCTTATCACACCAGGAACCTGGAGTTCTTAATTCTATGGATTTCCACAGGGCAAGAATCTAGGGCAGTCTTTATGCACAGAAATCAATTCAGCCATCACTACACTGTGCATCAAAACAACGCTTTAAGAGCAAAAGTTGAAGCCAGTGCCATTGAGCCAGGGCCCCATTCCTCAAAGGGAAAAGGCAAATAAGGGCAGCTCGCTGAGGCCTAATACCTCCCCCAAGAAAAGGAGAATCAGTAACGGCCCCAAGTTTCTGAGTTCAAATTTTGAACTAGGATTGTATACTCAGAGAAAAGTACCAATGGCCACACACACCCATGCACCTCTGGAATATCCCATGCAAATATTGACTGATGGGGTCAATTTTATCATTTCACTCCTAATGAGATCACACTAAGCAATCATGCTTTTATGTTTTAATTAAAACCAGAGAGCACCATAAGTCTGTGGCATTTTTTAAAGATCTTCATCTCTGAAACACAATTTTATTTTAACATGGTCGTTTCAAAAGAACTCATATTACCAAGGTTCATGAATCATAAAAACATCACTGGCTTTTTCAAACACTGTATTCAATCTACTAACTACGCCATTCACAAATTATAACAATCCACACAAATGTACATTAAAAAGCCATAAAAAGCTTCTCACCCAAATCCTTTTCCCACAATCCAAATAAAAGTGAACGAAGCCAGGCGTGGTGGTGTATGCCTTTAATCCCAGCACTCGGGAGGCAGAGGTAGGAGGATCACCATGAGTTCAAGGCCACCCTGAGACTACATAGTGAATTCCAGGTCAGCCTGGACTAGAGTGAGACACTACCTCGAAAAAAAAAAAGTGAATGAAGAAAATCTGGCCAAAGGTAGATATGTTTATGACAATTTCCCATAGCAAACAGGGCATTTTCCTCTGGGAATAAAACCTTTTCCTTCAACTACTGTTTATAACCCTTATCAGCTCAGCAGCAATAGAGCCATCAATCCAATCTCTTGTGGAAAAGAGTCAAGGTCAACAAGTACTTGCATTTTTGTTTATCTTGAGATGTAATTGCTACCGACATTCAATTGGGTCATAAACATGAGGTCTGTCAGATGTTCCCAAGGAACAGGTGATCCAAAAAGCTATCACAGCACAAGGCCATTGCCAGGTAATGAAATGATCTTATTACAACAACTGTGATTTGAGTCAATTGATGGAACATCCATCAGTACTGAATGAATATTGCCCTTCCATTCCCACCACCACGGGAATAAAATTGGGGAAGTACAACAGGACTCTGGGAAGAATTCCCACTACCCGCAATGTGTATCCTGAAGAGCAAAGAACAGTCAACAGAAAGTTCTTTCCCTCTTTCCTCTTTTCTATTGAAAGGCAATTCTGTGTAATTCAGTAAAGCCATGTCCTCTGCTACTTGGGTTCCTCTGCCTGAAATCCAGTTCTATGGGTGTGCTTGTGTGTGTGCCTGCATGCATGTCTGCATGCGTGTGTGTATGTGTGCATGGGTGTACATGGGTGTATGTGTGTGTGTGTATACCTGGAACTACTATGCTACACTATTAGCTACATTAAAAACCTCTTCATTTTAAGTTGAAAGGTGCTAGAATTTGTTCAACATGCTTAATTTTAGAAGGTCTGATAGGACATTTGGATTAAGAGCACACATTTCCTGATGTCCATGGCAGTTATGCACTTGGATCTGGTGGCATATGGCTCTATGCCATATTTGACTTACATATTAAAAATAGAACCTGCTCCAGTTAGAAAGCAAGACACAGTAAACCTACTGCCCCATCTGTATAATGAAACTACATCCAAGGGCCATGGCTGGTATCTAAGAGCAGCGTGACCCTACTCCAAACCTATTGCTTGCACTTCAATTATGAAAAGTGAGCCTAGGATTTCTCCTTGGAGTCAAACATAGTGATTTTGCCTCTCACTCTCACACTATAGCTCTTATTAACAAGTCATCATTTGCTGGAGCAATTAATGCTTTCCAATGCTTAGTCCTGTTCTTCTCACTGTATTAAGACATCTGGAAACAAAATAAAGAATAATCCTTCCCAAAATGCACAAACCTCTGTCCTGGGACTATAGGCAAAACTGAAAACAAAACAAAGGTCCCAGACATACAAAATCAAATGTACTATTTTCAAAAACAACTTTAATGTGGGTATACTAAGTACACGGTGAGAGGGTTTTAGTCAAGTACTGTCTTAATATTTTTAAAGTATTATAAAAGCAATATTCTGGTAAAAAGCCAAAGTAACAAGAGTTGCATAAGTAGACAGAAGCTTATTCTATTTCTAATCATGCATTCTATTACGTTTTGGACAGCTATTTTAGGATTTTGCATGAAGGAAAACTTATCAGGCAGAAAGTAGAAAAAGCTACAGGCCTGGCTTCTCCTGGAAGCCCACATGGTAGAAGATCAGCTCTTTGAAGCTCAGGACATGTTCATCGGTCAGTTATCAAGCAAGCAGGAGGAGACCTCATTTCCAGAGCAGTCAATGCACAAAATGAGTCACGGGGTTTGTTGACAGCCTGGGTGTCCTCTTCCTTTCTGCCTTGGTCCCCACCAAACCAGAGGATTGTCCAGGAGAAGGCAGTGGAGGGGCAACACTCTCCGGAAGGGCTAGGAAAGTGTTTGTCCAGTGAGGGTTACAGGGGGAAACCCATTATCATTGGGGCCCAATTGCATTTTCTCTATAACAAGAGAGCTGGAGCTGGAACTCGCAATCCATAGAGTGTTCTGAAAGCCTGACATCATTCCAGACACTTCTACAAAGCACAAGTCCTCACATCTATAGTCTCTCAGTATGGTCCTGCCACACCTCCAGACTCTTTCCTGTGCTTCATTTCATTTCATTTCATTTCAGTGCTACCACCAGCCTTCCTCCACCTTGGTCCCCCCTTTATGCACTTCTAAGCACGTCACAACTTTAGGGTGTTCAGTGACAACTGACACCTCTTGAACCAACTACCAATGCCTTAGAAACTCCTATGAGAACCTCTGTAGTCTGGAACCGACCACCTCTTTTGTCCCATCTCTTGGACTTTGCCTTCTGCTCAGGCTGAAGTCTATGGTGCAATGCTTTCCCCCTCCTCAGCACCTTTACACAATCTGGGGGCTTTGCTTTTGGTGTCCTGTCTCTTCTCCATCTGTCCCAACTTTCCACAAGAGAAGCACTCCCTTGGGGAAGCTAGGGAGGCATTCGGTCATTTAAACAGTTTTCTCTAGGGCTAATTCTGGGGAATGAGGGAGTCACTAAGACGGGACCAACATCTGAGCTTCACTCCAGCTTTCTTCGGTGATTTAAAAGGCCTGTGTGGAAAGACAGACAGGGGCAGGACCATTCCTATGCTTGCTGGACTGTGCTCAGCTTACTCACAAGACTTCATCTCTTCCACTGCATTGTTGGAATTCTCACATCTTTGTACAAGGCTACTATGGTAGTTTTGAGTAAATGTCCCCCAATAGAATTTATTATAATTGTGTTTATTAAATTGTTAATTGTCTCCAGGCTTCTGGCTGGAGGAAGTGTCACTTTGGCCTAGCCTCCTGGGGCCTGGCCCTTTCTAAATTGGATGCAAAATACTAGGGATACATATGCAAAAGAAAAGCCGGAACCGGTCTGGCAGTTCTGCATTTTGTGAATTACAGTGTTACAGTGTGTGTGCTTGCTTGCTTCTGGAGGTGCTGTCCCTGTCTCTGCTTGGATCTGTGAAAGGGGGCTGGTCTTTTTCCTTAACTTCTCCTGCATCTGTTAGTTTCAATAAATACTTTCCTCCCCAAAATTGTGCCTGGTTTGGAGATTCGTCCCAGCAGCGTGTGGCTGACTACGACAGCTACTGTGCAGTGGAGACTCCAATGCTCATTAAGTTAGTAAGACTATCTCTCTCTTCACCCTTTCCACCTTTGGGAATATTCCTTTCATAAGCTTAAGATTCACAAAATCCAACATTACATTCTATTTGTGCTAAAAGAATTCCTTTCACGTAAGGAGTGCTAGAATGTGGCAATGAAAGTGTTTATGAAAATGCTCACTTTTCTAGGTTGAACTCACACTCCCTCAGCTCTTTCCTTTTTAAAGGCTGTGGTCCCTGAATGCTCCCATGCTGACACCCCAACTCAGCACCTCACCTTGTGAGTCTTTCTGGCTCCCTTAACCTGTCTCTGGGGAACAGAGTGACAGGAATGTTCTCACTCCTGCCCTGGCCCCAAGTAGAGGAAGACAAGACTGGAGAGTAGAAATGACCCACTCTAAAATGGTCAGAAGGAGGAGGACTAATGGATAAAGGCCTCCTGGCATCACAAAACAATGGGCACCTTGGGTCATGCTAAGACAAGCTGTCATCCGTGTCTCTCACAGAAATGGAGATGAACTTAACTACCAAGGAGTTGAGACTAGGAATTAGCTTAGCCTGTTTCACACACCTCCTTAAATAAAGTAACATATATATATGTATATATATATATACATATATATATATATATATATATTCAGCTGTTATTACATTGGCAGCACTGTGCTAGGCCCAGAGGGGAATTAAAAGGAGCCATGTAGGTTTCATTGAGGAAGTCATACCATCTCACAAGGTTTTCTATGTGAGAACACAAGAATTTCTTTTACATCATGACTCTAGTCAAGATGATCTTCTGAGTAACTTCCATAAGTGCTGAATGTCTTGTAACCTAATGAATCCCATGATTTGTTTTTGAAATTAACTGCCTACTTCTAGGACTGTAATGATATAATACATGTTCTTTGGTCCCACTATTTTTTTTTTTTTGAGACAGGGTCTCATGTATCATAGGCTGGCCTCAAACTTGCTATGTTGTCAGGGTGATCTTGAACTTCTGATCCTTCTGCCTCCACTTTCCAAGTGCTGGGATGATGGGCATGTGTCACTGCACCTGGTTTATGATGGAACCCAGGATTTCGTGAATGCTAGGCAAACACTGTGCTCTATCTCACTGAGCTCTATCTCTAGGACTTCATATTCTTTCCTTTCCTTTCTTTCTAATCCCTTTCTCTATGTATTGCACACCTACATACTTTTATTAATGGCCTCAACTCCTCTTTTTAAAATGGGTAACAGACAGACATTTTGAAATTCAGTACTGATGGTACCAACTTACAATGGTTCCATTTATCATTTCTCAACTTTTCAATGGTAGGAAAGTGACACACATTAAGTACAAACCATAATTCACAATCCGTTCTTCTGGGCGGCCATGTGAGCCATGTCTCCCAACTGGCCCCAAGCACACTAAGGTGAGTTCTGGTATAACAGAATGTTCTGGGCTTTGAGCCTAGCATATTCAGAAGATTAGGTGTTTTAGATGTGTTTTGATGTTTTCCATTTGTGGTGGGTTTCTTAAGACATAATCCCATTATAAATTGAGGAGTCCCTGTATGTACTTTTATCACAAGGTTTTAAAGTGGGGAAAAAAGAATATCAAGGTATCCTAAGGACATTTTCATAGAGGTACTCGAGGAACGATTCAGAGAAAAACAAGTGATAGCACATGGAGATAGCGGTAACCCAATGATAATAGAGCAACAAATCTATAAAGAAATTATATGTCATACATTCAGCCTTCAATTCTCCTTACTTAAAAGTACATGATTGTGACGAAAAATGTGATTTACTAGGTAAGCTCATGTTCTCTTCTTTTCTTGATAAGCAGATGAGTAAAGGAAGTTTTCCTCCTTGTTGGTAATGAACTATGTCTAGAAGGAAAGGCATATAGGTTGCTATCGGCAAATGGGAGAAAGCCAAAGCTAATTGTGCTAATCAGATAGAATGCTTTTAGGTAAAGTAATTATGGAAAATTATCTGCAAGACTGAACTAATCCACAGATCCAGACACTTGAGCAAAACCCAACTTTACCAACTACACTTCAGGGACCAATCACTACAAGAGGTAGATAGCGCGCCTACATCTTTGTAAGGAAAAGGCTTGGCATAAATTTATTGTTTGGGTTATGTTATTTTTTTTTGCTAGGCCAACAGCCAAAACCTCCACTACCATTCTTAATTAATGCTAACATTCACGGGGGAGAGAGATAAATTCAGGGGTAGAGTTAAATATCACATCCCACAGGATGAAATCATATCTGCTGCTGGGAAGGGCACAGGACATAATAGCATCCTCCCTAGGTAGTTATTCCTGATACAGCCCTGTCTCAGAATTTAGCCTCACTCCCAGCCAAGGATCCCTCAAAAGATCCCGCAGTGCTCTGCTGTCTGCCATCCATCTTTTTCTGTCAGACACCCACTGAGTGGCACAGAATGGTATCCAGGGGAGGAGTTGGCAAAACAAAAAATCACAAAAGCAGTGTGCTTTAGGCCATATCCCCAACTACCACCAACTTCTGAAATAAAATCGAATCTTTCCTTCACTGCCCTCCCAATGTATCCCTGAGACAAGCAAGACCCTGAAATCTATTTACACTTTGACAGATTTCATGTAAGATCAGCAATCTAGCACGGAAAAGCAATCAGTCTGGAGGGAATAGAAGGCAAAAACAGTTTGAAAAGAGCCCCCCTTATTAAATAATTATCCACAGAGGCTCTGTCCCTATCACTGTGCTCGGCATACAGGACATTCAAAGATGAAAAATACACAGTCCCTCCCTAGGGAGCCCCTGGGAAGGATATCACACATATAAGTGGTTCTTTTCAACATATGATGAAGAATAAGAACACAGGATACAGGGACAGCACAGAAGAGGATCACCTACAACATGCGGTTTTATAGAATACTTGTTGGAGATAACACTTAAATTAAGCTTGGAAATCTTTAACCTGATTACGAAGACCTTCCCTCTACCTCAGAAGTGCTTATGGTTAGAAATAAAGGGATATAAATAACTAGAAGGGAAAAGATACATACTTCCATTTTTCTTCTAACTCACTTCTAGTTAAGAACTCACATTTCTTCCAGGTATGTTGGTAGATAAGTAACAAGCTAGGGAACTATCAGGGCTTATGGCTTTATTCACAGTGGAAATCACAGTTATATGTCAGAACATGGTTGCTGTAAATATCTTGACACATCATTCATCACTCTGTGAAAGTTCAGTAGACAATGAAAAATGACTGGGAGACCTTATTATTTAATGAGTATTTAACAAAGCACTTATAGGACTATGCTACAAAAAATTGTAAAAACAAACAAAAACTTTTTAATAATGGGATTTCACTATAACCAGTTTGCCGTGTAATCCTCTGTATTTTAATACATTAATAAATGCTTGCTTGACAAATTACCCCTGGGTTACACCCTCCTCCAAATGGGGTTCCTTCAAGTTGTCAAAAATCCTCCAAAGAAGACTGCTAGGAAATGGCAGCCGGGTGAATAACGGAAAGAAAGTGACAGGCCCCAGGTTGACAAGGCACACACCTTGAGTGGGCCACACCATGAGTCTCAGCCAGAAGTCCACACACTTCCCATGAATGAGCCCCCGACAAGCTGGGATCTAAATACACTCCCTAAGATCACTCAATGTATAGTGACTACTTTGCTTTGGTGTGCTTGACTCTCTGAGTCGCCCACACAAACTTCTGAAGGACAAATACAATTACATCAACTTTGTAGCTTCAGAAAGACCACCTGACTGACAGTATACATTTAATCCACGTTGATGATTTGACCAAAATGTATAAATTGACATTTTCTTCCTGAAATCCAACTCCTGATAATGTTTTGGTTCATCTGCAGAGGTGGTTATAATTTTAGATTCTTTTTATCTCCTTGGGCTATGTTAAATGAATGCTTCTCTGGAATTAACTTCCTCACTTTGGCCTTGCCTAGAATGACACCAGGTGTCTGAACCTGGGACAGTGGGCTGTGACCTCATTGGCTTTCATGGTAGAGACTAAAATACATGCGTAAGCTGTGCCAGGCTGCGTGTGGTGGTGGCTTTGGTGGGAGAACCAACCTCAAAAACAAGTTATTATTTGAAGTTTAATACCCAATACAGGGCTGGGGAGATGTCTTAGCAGTTAAAGGCGCTTGCTTGCAAAGCACACCAGCCTGGGTCAATTCCCTCAGCACTCACATAAAGCCTGAAGTAGTGACGCAGGCATCTGGAGATCATTTGCAGTGGCAAGAAACCCTGGTGAGTTCCATTTTTATTATTTCTATAAAGCAATAAAATTCATTTTATTAACAGGAGTGTTGAATACATCCTTCTATATGTAATGCATTTGGGGAAATACAGTTTTGGAAAGAAAGAGTGACTCTTATGACAATCAACTTACAGGTCCTCTACAATAGGAAATAGATTCCACCCTTGACAGGATACTAATGTTCTTTTAGCCTGGGGAGCAGACTGAGCAAAACTGAAAAGGTGGATACCTTTTTAAAAAATTTCCATGCTCTGATGGCAAGGATAAATGATGAATTGATTGACCAGCATTAATTGACCTTCTTCACCAGTCTACTTTTCTTTATTTAAAATGGTGTATGTGATTCTTGGAAGGCAGAGTAATTAATTTCAGAGAAGCCAGTGAGTTAGTATATAATTTTAGAGATTCTTCAAGTTGCACTATAATCTGTGTGCCTTAAAATCAATAGCAACAACACATCACCAATCCATCACTTAACAAGAAGCCTAAGTAACTAAGCAGGCAACGAGGCCGGCACCAGAAAATTCTATGACATCATATATCAAGTCCCTTATTAAATGCAAACCAAAGGTAAAGTAGAATTAGGATTTTAAGGCCATGCTTAATAAATATCATACTTCTTGAAAAAGTTCAAAATGAGAACATAAAAATTGTTAAAAAAAATCTAGGCCATGAGTTCACACATAAATAAAAATAAGCGATCAACAGAAAACATAAGAAATGATCTTGTTAACTAATGTTCTGTCTTTTCCAATTGAGGGTCAGATCTAATCAAGGGCCATCGCAGGAGGATGGAATCAGCAGAGGTCAATCAAAGGCAATCTGAAACACCAACTCTCTAGCTGACCTTCAGAGCTTGGGACAAATTGCTATCAGTCAATGTCAACTAATGACAGGAGCTCTTTGGCTAATCAATTGTTCTAAAAATGATCAAGAAAACTACTCACAGGACAGCTCATTTTCACATCAATGCCTGTGAAGTATGAAAAGCTCATTTTTTTGAGTTTTTAATAAGCTCATAAGTAAAGCAGTTACTTGGTAACAGAGGTCACCTTACAGAGAAAGACAGAACCTTTGTCTTTTACATATTCTTTTATTACCACATTATAGTAAAAATATGCCATGGATATGCCAGAGGGCTACATAATAAAGTAGATAACACTCTATCCACTTTTCCGACAGATACTTCCATGTTAAAGGGAAACTTATTTGGATGTATATAATTTCAAATGTATTATTATTTAGAAAAGATTAAAAGCAATGACCCTGAGTTTACCAGTGAAATTCCCTAAAAGACAGATGTACTTTCAATAAAAAATACTTATGACTGAATTCATGCCCTAAAGTAGTCAGTTCGTACTTTGAGATGAAGTTGTGTTTCTTTGAGATGACTCGCTTTCATGATGCTAGAAGTCAAGCAAATGAGCAGAGAACTGTTATTCACACTTGAAGAGTCAATAGAAGGAAAGGTGAGTACACTACAAGGGATTCTTGGGAAAAAAGACTCTGTAAACATCCAATTCAGCAAGCTAGATAAATTGATAATATGGGCTTTTGATGATGGGGATATATGGAGTGTAATAAGTGTAATAACTTCCCCTTTCTTTTTGACACCTGACTTTTCTCACCAGGAAATTATTTTCCTGTCCTGTCTGCATGTAAAGGCTATACCATCACCTGCAATCTAACATGAAAGCATAACCAAAGTTGAACATAGGGCAGCCATGGTCTAAGGGCCGGAGTCTCTAGTCACAATTATGCTTTACTTTTTCCTTTCCTTAAAAGTGTATTAGTCAAAATACATTAGGTGCTATTGAAATCCAAGAAGTCCCAAGAGAGAAGCAAGCTGAAGAAGAAAGCATAAACAAACATGGATCAGTCAGTCACTCCCCAATAAATCAATGAAAGCAGAGAGACAGAGAGAGAGAGAGAGAGAGAGAGAGAGAGAGAGAGAGAGAGAGAGAGAGAATTTTTAAAAAATCATTTTTGGTCTCTTTCTTCATTTCAAAGTTATTAAGTTGTCAATATTTTGTTTGTAAAACGAGTTGGAAATTTAAAAAATAACTGTTTCTAAACGTGCACCATTAACTTTGTGTTTTCATGTGAAAACAAAAATTGTAAGCAGACAGCAGTTTCAGATTACAGTCTAAACCAGAGTTGCTACATTAGTTTTTCAAATTAAAATATCTTCGGTGGCCTTCGCCACTCTCAAATTGTCCAAAGGAAAGAATTAAAGGAGGGAGGGCAACACTTGAGCCAGGCCATAATTGGAAGTACGTGATAAATGAAGTGTCAGCTTGGTCAAGAAAGGGCAAAGGTCAAGGGGTACAGCAGCCCAAACTCTGTGCGAAATGTGCTCATTAAGACATCCAATCAGAGAGCTCCTTTCCACCTATCCCATCATTCACCGGACAGCTGACTGCTTCCAATGCTTGGCTTGGGGCTGTGATTACTTCTCTTCTTCATGTAGGAAGGAAAGCTGGTATATAAATCCTTGCTCAGTCATCTGGAACATGACTTAGCCCTTCCCCACCTCCCTCCCTCATTCGTGTCTCCTGTCCGCTTCTCAGCAGCTCTGCCTGTTGGCTTCACAGGTCTGAACAACTACCTTGAGATTCCCTTCGATTACACACGGACCTGCCTTCTGCCTACATGCTGCTGGAAATCATGGAAAAGCTGGTGTGGACAGGGTGGGGTGGTGGGAGGCATCACAGCTATTACCAATGCACTCGTTCCTCTTTACAGCATCATTCTGGTCAGGCTTTGTTTTCCAGTGGTCCTACTGTTGATCAGAGTCCTTCCTCTAAGATGAGAAGGTCCTAAGTGGGCTTTAGAGGTTCCAGCGATCATTAAGGTCCTTTCAGGTTGAAATGTTTCACATCAAGTTTCAATGGCAAAAATAATACTTTTCTTCATTCTCACAAAAGAGGGAAATCAGATGAGCTTTAAGTGGGAAATGCTCTGCAAGAGGAATCTCCTGCCTTGTTTTCTCTGCTCTTAGTCTCAAATCAGTAACTCTCTGAAGGGGTGAAATGATACAGGATCTTAATACAAAATACGAAATAATGACAGCAGGCATCATGCTCCCTTTGTAACTAGCTAAGTCACTGTTCTACTTAGAAGACCACTTCTCCTCAGAGCCTCTCTGATTCCACTGAAGTCACGAGCATGTCGCCATGACAGCCCAGCAGAGACAACTGCAGAGGAGTTAGACTGGTAACAGAAAGAATGTCGAACAAGTAGTCTTCCTCTATTCCCACTACTCTTTATTGACTACATCAAGTAGGATAGGCTAGTCAGGAAATGGGGCTCTATCATAGCAAACGTTCAAGTCTCTACTGGACCAGTCACCTCTCTGATCCCCGTGGTCTGGCTCACACGAGGAGATGGCAATTCTAAAACAAACCTTAAAATCCTGTGCTATGAGTTCTATCTTTTTCTAAACTTTTTATTAACAGCTTTCATAATTATAGACAATAAAACATGATAACTCCATCTCGTCCCTCACTTTCCCCGTCTCAAGTCCACCCCCCATCACATCCACTCCCTCTCTCAATTACTCTATTTTGATTCAGTCTCATCATCTTTTCCTCCCATTGTGGAGGTATTGTGTAGGTGTTTTTGAGCACTGCCAAGTTAGGAATATTAAGGCCATTTTGTGTCTGGAAGATTGCACTGTAAGCAGTCATCCTCTTCCTTTGGCTCTTACAATCTTTCAGCCCTAGTCAAAAACCTATTTATATCTTTTTTTATTACCTAATCAACTATCTTGACTTTGGACCAAGAAGGGAGACGTCACTCAGAGTTTTGAGAAAGAGGCACTAAGTCTGCTAGGCATTCTTCCACTTGGAACACACACTTGCAGCAATAGGCTTGGCTCTGATGAATATGACAGCCAGCAGATACACTGTATCTGGGAGGCAGCAAGCACCCAGGACAACCTATCCTAAGTCACTTGCAAAGCCTGGAGGCTAAGATTCCAGGGCTGAGTTTGACAGCTACTCTATAGGATTACTGAGCTACTTCCTTTTCTTCTGGAAAATGGGAAGTAACAAATGACCAAAGTGACAAAAATAAGGATTCTCTCTTACATCTTTGGAATTGTTTTGAAGGAAGTTAAAGAGGAGATGAAATCAATGTCATAGCCATAGTATGAGAATCCCCAGGGAAACACAGAAGCAAAGTTCTCCCTTCTATGCTGGTGCAAAGGGGCTTCCCTGGTCCAGAATCAATTTCCCACAAAGGGTCACAAGTGTTAATATCCAATGAAATAAATAACATAGGAAGAGTCATCTTGGCAAACGATGTTTTGTTGGGGAGAGATATTACTATGGTTTAACTATAAAGTGTTCCCCCAAAAGGTGCATATCTGAAAGGCTTGGTTGTCCACGGTAGGTTGTGAAAGGTGATCGGAGGTGATGGCTTCACCAATGACTTCAGAGCTGAGTGGGTCTCTTGGAGGTGGTGATGCCTGGTTAGAGGCAACGGGTCACTGGAGGCATGCTTTTGAATGGTGTCTTATCCCTGTCCCCCATTCTTTCTCTGCCTCCTAACCTCCACGAAGTAACCCACTTTGCTTCACCACACACTCCCCACTACCATGGTCTGCCTCACCACACACAGGCTGGAAAGCAGTCAAATGACCATGGACTGAAGTCTGTAAAATGGAAGCCAGAATGTATGCTTCCTTAAGTTGTTCTTGGGTATTTTGTAACAGCAATAAAAAAATTAACAAATATATTATATAAATTATGACTTGACATTAAGTCCTGAGTAGTACTATCTTTGGTATTTTCATAAATATATATCATATGTACATTATCTTTAAATACCCATAATTGGATTTTTGTATTTAATTTTTATGTTTATGCAAAACTTTGTTATAAAACAATGTTTGTGGTTATGTTATTAGTATGAAAAATTATCAGATACTCAAAAGCATCAAAATTGCTACAGCTTTAAGGATGACCTATTATTGACTTTTGAAACTTGTCAAAACACTAAAAACTTCCTGGATGACTTATTTTATTTACTGTGAAATTCCAAGAGTGGGACTTAGTTGAGATGTATGTAGCTGATTCTGAACCCACATTGCAGACTGGTTACTTAAGAGACAGTCAAAGCTTAAGGGATTTCATTCTTTCTTTTATTATTTTTTTTTGTACCACAGGTGCAATAATGAAGTGGTGAAAGCTGAAAAGAAATTCAGTACAAATATTATAGCTGAGAAAGTTTTAAAATGTGTATTACTCCTACCTACAGGGGAAATACCTCTTTGGGTATGTTCTTGACAGACTGAGTTATTTCTGTCTATTGGGTATGTACGAAGATGTATTTATGGACTTATAAATCTTTTGAAGAGGGTTGTTATTTACCCAGTTGACTAAAACGGACTCAAACTGTGTAAATAACTATTTAGGACATGTGCTATGGGGCCAAACACTGGCAGAGCTTACATGAACATGCTGGAAGAAAAGGCAGAAGGGGAAAACATGGGAAAGCCATTGCAGACAGTTCATCAGAAAGCTGCACAAAGACCCAGCTCCACAGCTCTTGGGGTGAGAAAAAAGGTTTTGAAAGGTCTTAGTTGGCATGGAATTATATATAAGTTATTGCAGCAATGCTTTCAGCCATCACTCTACATTTAGCAGGAATAAATCTCCCTGCCAAAGAAAACCCACAAGGAAGAAGGCAAGGAAGATGGAAGGTATGCCTATCCCCCGCCCTCTATGTTGGAGCTAGCATGGAGAAGTTCCCAGTTGCTAACAGTGGAAGTAACTGGTGGCAGTCCTTTGGGGGAAAGGTGAAGTAGAGGGCAGAATGAGGACTGTCTTCCATGAACCAGCCCATCACCAGAATGGCAGGCACATCTGGCACAAAACCACAAAACATATCCAGCTCCTGTTTCTTCATTTGCTTATCTGACATTCAGATCATTCTTATGAGCTAGCTTATATGAAAATGCCTTTCGAGAAGGCAGGTGGTAGTCTTTAAATATAAAAATATTAAAAATAAAGAAACATTCTAAATGACAAGCTAGCCACATGAAGAGCATATGGTTCTTGGGGGAAAATCAAGTCCATTGTTAACTAACCTTTTGGAGATCGTTTGTTAAAGGAATCAGAAACATGAAACTTCAAATTTCTGGTCAAGGCTCCTCAGAGGAGAGGAACTGGCATTGGGCATTTGCCCTCTGAAAGTGCTTATCAGATTAATTTTGAAAAACAAAAAAAAATACATTACTGTCTCATGTTCTAGGATATTTCCTTGATCCTAAAGTCTTAATGCCTCAACTAAGTGCCTGGTGACTGTTAGATGATACGCATTTTTAAAAGCAAGAAATGAAAACAAAAATGGAACCCACAAAATGCTGGGCTATGACCCGCATGTAGCAATTCTAGGTCACGGGGGGGGGGGGGGGGAGAAATGCAGATTCCATTTAAACCTTTTTGAGAACTCACAGTATAAGGAGAAATCTGTGAGTCAGACTTTACTTTGAAAATGCTGACTCTGCCTCAGAGCTCTGAGCAGTGATGCCTTAACACATACATACACACTTGAAAGGAAAAAGGCCCCTTGGATTTATGCTGCATATCATTTTCCAGTAAAAGTCAGAGATCAGAGGTTACCTGCTTCAGCCTCGGCTCTGGACTAGTTTACTATTCCAGGCTCCATTTTTACTGGGTTTCTACTTCTGATGAAGTCAGCAACTTTTCTTTGAACGATAAAATGTCTCCAGTGCTTAAAATTATGTTTGTGGAAGTTAGTCCCAGGACAAATACCACACATAAGACTGAAAAAATGAACTCTCCTGTGCCTGTTTTCCAGTTAATCGTGCTAAACAGACTTTGCAATTCTTATTGATGTAGCCCAACTAATTTAGACAACAGAATTCTTTTATTGCCAAACAACACCCCAGTGAAATGCAATCACAAAAGCAAACTTTAAAGTATGTGCCTACTGCAATCTTGGAGTCAGTTTCAGTTAAGCAGTCTTTTATAGTCAGAAAAAGAATCCTCGAACTTTATTTTACCATAAGGAAATCTGATACTTGATAAGCTAACCAAAATAATAATCATAATCATAATCATAATAAGCTTAGAAGAAGATAGTTTGAACAGGTTCCCTGTGTGAGTGGATAAAGCCACTTCTAGAAGCCATAGATTATTAACTAGAAACTCCAGTGCCAGAATTGGACTAGCTCTCTATGGGTTGGTGGTCAGGGAGGCCCCTGTGTGATCTGCAGAAGAATATAAGCAATTGACATTGCCCCTGGTTGCCCACAAAAACTAGATGTGAAGACACATTGCTGATTTTGGTTACAGGACATAGAGAAATCAATCTGGAACTGGGCTGGGAGTTTCCTCCCTGCTGGCTAGCTCTCATAATGCCAGAAGGTACTACATAGACTCCCAGGGGAAATTT
Organism: Zapus hudsonius; assembly: GCA_004024765.1. Taxonomy (NCBI): domain Eukaryota; kingdom Metazoa; phylum Chordata; class Mammalia; order Rodentia; family Dipodidae; genus Zapus; species Zapus hudsonius. The sequence goes on from PVHP010000514.1 coordinate 112,352, forward strand.
TGCATGGACAGTCTTACTCAGCTATGAACCCCTGTGCACAATAATACTGGCCAACCTAAAAAGATGATCCCACTGGGCAATAGTGGCAAGTCTGTTAATGGGGTAACCAACTGCTTTCTGATTGGATTTGAGGCCAGTTCCACAAGAGAGCATAAATGCTTCATACTGAAAATCTGATCCAAAGCCTATGACTGAGGAAGTCATAGGCCCTATCAGACAAGCCACTATTTGATATTTCCATGGAATTTCCTTCTTAATCACTTTGCTTATGCCCATAGAATAGTGTTGCTGTCAGTTATAATCAAAGAAGCTTCTTTTTGCTGTGGTGAGTGATAGCTGCAGATACTCATAACTGAACTTGAAATGGGCCATCTCTATCATTCCCCGCAAGGCTCAGGATACATTACAGAGGAAGGGGAAGAAAGAATGTCATAGCCAAAGGAAACGAGGGATAGGGGTGGAGTGGAACATTGACTCCTGGGAACAACATAGCTTTTGCCCTCTTAAATTCACAGCATCAGAATTTAAAAACACAAGAGCTGCACAACACTGAGCCCATCAGAACCCTGTCCTGAAAGGGGAGGGGGCTCATAGAGCCTCATGGAGCCCCACTTTGTCCTTGAGGATTATATGTGGTTACTGGTTGATGGGAGAGAGAGAGAGAGAAATAGAGAGAGAGAGAGAATATCTTCAGTGGTAAAGCCACTGGTAATGTGCCCATGTTTCTGTAAACAAACTCTCACCCATGCTCCTATAAACACCCTAATGAAACTCATTAGATCACATACACAAAAAATAAAATTAAAAGGCCATGAAAGTAAATGGGTGTGGTGGTGCACACTTTAAATCCCAGTACTCCAAAGGTGGAGGTAGGAGGACCGCTGTGAGTTCAAGGCCAGCACCTGGGCTATAGAGTGAGTTCTAGGTCATCCTGAGCTAGAGTGAGACCCTGTCTTAAAAAACAACCAGAAAAACAAACAAACAACAATAAAATAAGACGTTAAAGTAGAAAGCGGGCTTGTTGGGAAGAGGAAGGGATGAGTGGGAGGGAGACAAGAGAAGGAAATGGTGGGGTGAATATGATCAAATATGTACATGTACAAAAATGTCAAAATGAAACTCATTATCATGTATAATTAACATATGCTAATCAGAAACATAAAAGGCCTCCTCCAAAGCAGTAGGAGACATGTTCACTCATTCATATTTTTTTTTGCTGACAACTACCATGATGTTAAAACTTTATTTGCTACCACTTACTGTCAAATATACACAACCATGAACATCTGCCTGTGCACACAGGCACAAGCATTCGATGTGCAACACAAAGCACGTAGACCTCGTCTATCTTTCTGATTGTGTTACTCTGCCTTGGCAATTAAGTTATGTCCTTAAAAGAGTCAAATAAATAAAACCAAGAAAAAAAATAGACTCAATCAAGTGGAGAGGAAAACCCAGTATAAAATTTCCTAATGCCTTCGAAGCTTCCCCATCCCCCTTTAGTCAGTGATGGATATTGGGCTGAGGGCTTTGTGCATGAAGACAGGCCACTGAGCTGTGTCCCCCGCCTCTTCTAAGAATCTTAAGACATAGTTCACCTGGACTGCTAGTGGATGTGTCTTCATGGTCCCTTGAAAAGGCCTCAAGACAAGTCGTGAAAAGACTTTTTCTTGTACAGTCGGGCATTGGTGACATGCTCTGTGCTCACCTTTGAACATCTCACCTACTTCCCTAGTCTCGCCTCCTTCAGTTCAGGTGGTCAGGCAACTGAACAAAGTCACAGATTCTCAAATTTTATGGGATTTGTGTTCTAAGAGAAGCTGGATAGATAGGAACTAGCTGGACGTTTCTGATTTTGTCTTTGAGTCCTTAAATTCGAAGCAAGTAGCAAAGGAGAATGGAGAGCTGTCCTACCTTGCTCACTGCTGTTATCCCCACTGTGTGAAGTGTGGCCACCGCTGGAAGGGCCTGGGGTTCCTCCTGAGCGAGTGGATGCCGTGTCATCGTGATCTCTATTCCAAGAGGGCTGCAGGGGCACAAATCAGAAATCCAAGTGAGAGCCATCTATTAGCAGGGTGTGATCCCATCAGATAGGGGCAAAGCAACGGGGGATTAAATGGGCCACATGCTAGGTTTCCTGTCACCTTTCCAGAACCAGTCTGGAACCAGATCAGAACTACATAGGTATATTCAAAATGTGCCATGTTTTGGCTTCTACGCTAAAAATCATATCTACAGATAGTTATCTTGTAAGTGATCACACGCTTTATTACCAAGGAAAATAAAAAATGTTTCAGGCAAAGAAGGGAAGGAATGCTGCCACTTGGTTCTGACTTTGTTTTCACCCTCCTGGCACAACAGCCTGGTACTCTGGAAATGCACAGTAGGAATGATGGTCTCTGACCCTGCACTTCCGGAAGCCTCTGCACCATCCTAGAAGACAAACCTGACAATGCTTCAGAGATCTCACCATTCAGCTTAGGTCCACAGTAGCTAGTGTGAGTCAGCTGTGTGCCTGATGGCAAGGGGACAAGAAGAGACACGGACTAACAACAGAGTCACATGGACTGTGCACACTCAGCCCCATGCCGAGCCTTCTTGAACTACTGAATGGAAAACAGAAAAACAGATGTTGCTTCTTATCGCTGGGTGTATTTGAAAGGAACATTCAGATGGGCTGTCAATTAAATCCTCAGGAAAACAATCATGGGGATGCTTCCCCCAAATCTCCCTATCACCAGAAAAGACTTGAATTAGCTTATACTGCTAGCTTCCAAAAACAGTCTCAGGATTCACTTGTCATCCTGTGCGGTAGGAATGACACAGAAGAACGAGTTTGCTTTTGGCTAGGAACTGATATTTGTCTTCAAGATTATCCGTAGGAAAGCAAGATGAGCTCGTGTATAAAATATGCATCTATCACTTTCATCATAGAAGGCCATGGTTCATGACTACAGAGTCAAATAGTGTACTGGCCCTTCCCCACATGGAGTGTGCTTAGTCAAATAAAAGCGCTCTCTGCTTATTTCTTCCAAAGTATGTTCCCATCCCAGAGACAGTAAGAAAGGCCAAGGAGACATGCATCATGGAGAGAATCTGTTATTCTCTGTCATGGACACTTTACTCCACCTATCCTGAGACCTTGCCCTGAAGACTAATGCCACAACCCAGGTGGAATAAAGCTACAGAAAGATACCACACTTGTCTGTTGGACTCACCATTATGAATACTCTTAAAGACAGACCGTGCTAACTGGTCTGCTGATGCTGTGATTGAGAGACACGTGAGTTGTTAAAGAAGTGCATTTTGCAGACACACATTTTGAAACACACCAGAATGCTTGCTGCAAGACATAATCTGGAATACATGCTCAGAATGCAAATAGTTAATGCATAAATTTTCAGTTTGTTCAACTACAGCTCTAAAAGGAAGACTTGTTTATTCAGAGCTCTGCAGAAAGAATGGTACAGCGCCCAGGGGACAGACAATGCCAGGCACAAAACCCCGGTGCCTTGACATGTAAAAGGATGTTTTTCTGTGTGCTACAAATCCCACTTGAAAATATAATTAGAAAGAGAAAATGGCAAACTATCGCATTAACTGTAATTGAACAAAAGACCAGCAAGGCATGTGGGAGGCTGTAGGAGCCCGTGGGAGTTTCAGGATGCAGGAGATCCAGTGAGTGACGTCTCCGGGGCACTCTCATTTTATCTATGTTGGTCCTCACTACTATTGTTGACTGGTGATCTGACTTGTAATTAATAGAAAAGCTAGCAATAATGAGCGAAAATACAGAGCGACAGACGAACCTCATCAGAATCATGTTTGTTAATCTGATTAAGAACAGGATTCCAGAAAAAGGTGACTTGAGAACCAAAGAATCATTCCCTGTAAGACAGGAAGCTGTTCTCCTTTATGCTACAACAGACCTGATATATTCACTATCTTTTAATGAGCTCTGCTGATTTATTCAGTTCTGCTCCGCTCCCTCCCCCACTTTTCCACTGTGCAGGATGTAGATTAATTCAATGCTTAATTGTTTAGTAAATTCAATTTTCCACATTCTATTCTGCATAGCTTTAGCTAAGGTTCTTAAATCTTCAGCAGTGAGCCCTGAGCTCAGTGTTTGTGATCTGTGCCTACCTTTTTCATCACCATTTTTCTTCATCCACCACTTAATTCACCATGAAAAGATTTTCCTTGCTGGAAATTCTGATTCCGCTATGATCTGTGAGGCATTCCGATTCATTGCATTTTCATTGTGCTGGGTCTTAGATGCTGGGTTCCTCTTTCTCACAGCCATGGCCACATTATACAGGCATTCATGCAAGAAATGTTGGATTCCACCTCAGTTTATCCAAATTTTGTGCAACCTATATGCTTAAATGTGTCCGTTATTTCCCACCTCGTCTCATTCCGCCCGAAGTCTTGCCCTTCCAGAAGGCCTGTGAATACTGAGTGCTCTGCTCTGAAATGAAATCTAACTTTCCTGGTCCTTTCTTGAATTAGCGGTGTGTATTAGCATTTTAAGAATGGTGTGGTCACATGAAACTGAGCAGCCAGAGAGACCCACAAGGAACCACAACAGAGCAAGCACTCTGCTGACTTCAGTTCGTTCAACATGATTCAAGCTGAAGCATCAGAAATAGCTCATGAACTCATTAGTTTAAGTATGTGAGACAGCCCTCATCAGAAAGAACTCCCCAAAATCCACCTACTAAAGAATTTCAGTTATACTAACAAAGCTTTGTGACTCTATGTGGTCACACCCAATAACAATGTTATTTTTAAAATAAAATATGTGCATATGATTACGGACATAAGTCTGTGAAGTTGCGAGTTTCTTGGGGCCACTTGAAGAGTAAGGCTGACAGAATAAAATCAATGACAGATCATTATTAGATGCACAGCAAAACTTAGTCATTGCTTTCAGTCACAATAAAGCTTTCTTTCTTCAATGTATGCAATTTTAGAATGAGCAATGACTGGGTTCTTATCTATTAGAAATTCACTAAGACTAAGGTCCTAACATGAAGTCCCGAGATCTCCTGTGGAAGACTTCAGGAGGGACTTGTTCTCCTAATATCTGTGTTTATTTACATCCCTATTTTTCCCTGTGGATACTATCCAGGAGAGTTGAGATTCTCAAGAGAGTATATAACTCTGAAAATTTGAGAACCACAGTTCTAGGAGATGATGGTAGGACTAGACACAAAAGCCACAGCTTGGGGACACTTCAAAGATCACTCTCTGGGCACTGACAGCCCAGGTCCTCCAAAGAATATTTCAACTGTCTTCCATAAATGTCTTCCATAAATGGAAGGAACTGGGCTGGAGAGATGGCTCAGTGGATAAGGCACTTGCCTCCAGTGTCTAAGTGTTCAATTACCCAGTACCCACATAAGCCAGACCCACAAGGTGGTGGCCCTGGTGTGCGCCCTCTCTCTTTCTCTCTCTCTGTCTCTCTCTCTCTCTCTCTCTCTCTCTCTCTCTCTCTCTCTCTCCTTCAAAAATGAATAAATAAAATATTTTTTAAATGGAAGGAACCAGTTCAAAACTTTACTTCATCAGACAGTATTGGTTGATATATAAGTGTGTCATATCATATACAATTCCACTTTTTAAACTCTAGGATTTCAAAAGATAGCAATTTAGAATATTTGACTCAAGTTATGAGTCTCTCTCTATCTCTCTCCTTTCTCTTTCTTTTCTCAGACAAGGTCTCATGCATCCCAACTGGCCTTAATTTATGATGTAGCCAAGATAACCTTGAACTTCTGATCCTTTTGTGTGTACTTACTGAGTGCTGGGATTACAGCCTTATGTCCTAGCTTGGTTTCCCAGGTCTTGATGCATGCTAAGCAAACACTCTACCATTGAACTACATCCACAGTGCCTTTCTCTCTCTCTCTCTTTCTCTCTCTCTCTCTCTGTTTGAACATTGCTCTTATTTATTGAGAACTCACCAATACGATTAGTTTGTTATCTTTTATTTTATTTTATTTTTGGTTTTTCAATGTAAGGTCTCTCTCTAGCTCAGCCTGACCTGGAATTCACCATGTAGTCTCAGGATGGCCTTGAACTCACGGCACTCCTCCTACCTCTGCCTCCCGAGTGATGGGACTAAAGCTGTGCACCACCATACCTGGCTCTCTTTGAAATTATTCATTGCATGCTATTTCTTAGTTAAAGATAATTTGCTGATGTTTGGTAGTTGGAGAGCAGCAGTGAGCTCTCTTGATTCCTGACTCTCCTAGGACAAGAACAGTATCTCTGCTCTGGCCACTCCTCTCAGAGCTCAGGACATTGAGGCTCAAGGTAATCTGGCCATAAATGTCGAGGAAACTAACTGGAATTGGTATTTCTCATCATCCCACCACTACCCCAACAGAACAAAACTCACCGGCCTAACACCTCTCCCAACTTTAAACTCTGACATACTTCAGGCTTCTTGTCACCTCCATATTCTCTCTTGACTATTTTTTTCACTATTGTGGTTTGAATCATCACCTATGTGCTACTAATTCTATCTATATTTTTGGACTTGTTGACCAGCTATCTACTAAACAATCTCCCATCCAAGATGTCCACCTCATTCATCAAGATCAAAGTTAAACTGTTCTCTATACTTACATAATCCTAGCTGGCCTGAAGCTTGCTATGTAGACCAGGTTGGTATCAAACTTGCAGCAATATACCTGTTTCTACCTCCTAAATATTGGGATTTGGGACATGCCTCACCATATCCAGCCTTTTTCTTCCTTTTTATTCTTGATCCTAGTAAAGTGGAATATCCATCCACTACCCATCTATGCTGCAAACCTGAGAACCATCTCCCACTCCCTCTCTAAAATCAGACAGCATGCCCGGTCCACTTTCACACCTAAATAAATGTCAAATAAATCTTTATTTCCAGTTTTAAAAGCATTCAAGTTCACTAAAGCAGAGCTCCGTGGAGGCAGCCGTGTCTCAGGTTTGCTCCCCTTCCTGTCCTGAGCATGGCACTTGGGTACTTAGTGAATGAGGGGTGAATGAATGACTTCAGGTCCCTGCTGTGCACAGAACCCGTCTGAGTTCTGTAACAGATTCTCAAAGCCGGTTATAGTCTCCCTGAAGACCATTCCTCTGCTTGAGTCCTTATGACTCATAAGCAACACCCAACCACATGGGATTTCAGTAAGATGCCTTCTCCATGCTCTCACCCTTTCCTTCTGCCTGAAAGAGCCTGCTCCACCTGGCCTGACACAGACACTATTGCTTTTATTTAAGGCAGAGCTCAGGCATTGACTCCCCTAGAAAAACTTCCCTCCTGCAAATGCACTGTCGGAGGCTTTTCTCTCTTCAGCACCCGCACTACCTCATCCACACCTCTATCATGTGGCTCTTTTTGCCTTGTCATGCCTCTTGTGTTTGCTCCATACCATGAATACCTGGGAACACATTTTATTTGTCCTAATATCCCCCATCCTTGGGAATGTACAGTAATAGAGAAAAATATACTTTTGAACAAATGCATAGATTAAGTAATAATAAGGGATCTCTACATTAAATTTGCATCATATATTGTGGTCTTACATGGTAAACATCACAAAACATCTAAAAGATACTTGTATGATCTAAATATGCTTCCAATGTTTGCATTCACACATATTTATATCCAAGTACAGTATTACACAGCAAAAATAAGATAAAATATAAAGCTAGGTAGATCCTTATCTGAAACCTGGCTGCATCACTTGCATGGTTTTAAACAAGTTACAACCTCCCAAACCTTAATGACCTCATCTGTGAAGGGGGCAAAGATGTTCCTCTGGACCAACTGAGTGGAGAAAAAGGATAAGTATGAAGGGTGAGAAAAAAAAAACCATAATGACGTGGTGAATTCGAATAAAGTATGGAATATATATATATATATATTCCATTATTTTGGTTTTTATAATATTTTTATTTATTTATTTGAGAGAGAGACAGAAATAGGCAGAGAAGAAATGAGTCTGAATGCACCAGGGCCTCCTGCCACTGCATAAACTCCAGATGCATGCCCCACTTTGTGCATCTGGCTTTAAATGGGTACGGAGAATCAAACCCAGAGCAACCAGGCTTTGCAAACAAGTGCCTTTAACCATTGAGCCATCTCTCCGTTCCCAGGTCCATTATTTTATACACTAACTTAAGTTTACATGCAGATATAGCATGTGTAAATTACGAATGTGCAACAAGCATGCAAGAAATGGCATCCAGTACAATTTGTAATGGAACAACACAGGTTGATCTCACTGACCCTGGGTTATCTACATACAGGTGCATCCAGTTCACAGGCCTTCTGGATAGAATGGTTAACCTGAGACTGCTACTGTGCGCTCAGTATGCCTTGGGCTATCTCCCAGCTGGTGTGTGCTCAGAGAATGCCAACTGATCTTATTTTCACCTCAGAATAACATGATTTTACAGGTGGTTTGCCTGTCCCCCAACCCCATCAAATTTAATTTGATATCTAATATTTATAAATCACTTTACAGCATACAAAGCACTTTGATGCGCTTTCTCAATGCATCACATCATATCAGGATAATGCTAGAATCATCTTTTCTGAAACAAAAAATGAATCATTTTTTAACAGTAGCTCTACACTCTTGTCTCATTCTTGTAGGTAATTGAGAGGCTGATAAAGAGATCAACTAGCAGCTATGAAGAAATTGATGAATTAGTCCGTGTTCAAAACTTGAAGTCAATCTGTACCTGTCTATAGGTGCTCTTCGGGGAGGTATATTTGCTCTCCTAAATCAGCTGGGCTCTTTAGTACAGAATCTCTAGTGGCCTGAAGGAGCTGGCATGTCTCCAAAAGAGAGCAATCCAATCCCTCCAGATCAGAGGAGGAGTCACCAGTCTACAGGGACTCCATCCAGTGTGCACACACACGCACGTGCCCACATCTGTATGTGTCCATATAGGCACACATGCACACCACACTCATTCATTAGCACGTAGGACAGAGTTGCTGAACGGCACCATCAGCTCAGGGAAGCCAGAGCTGTTAATCCTAGCCTTCTACTTGTCACCTCTGTCTAAAGAGTATCTTTCATGATTCTTAACAGCATATAGTATCAGCCAATATGATTCCTGACATACCCCTTAACCAATGATCTTATCCAAGGAAACAGAGTAGAAAGATGCACACACAGAGTGAAGGGCCCAGGTACTACAGTGAGAACCAGATCCATATTGGCCTGTGTGGACTTGAAGTTGGGGAATGAGGGATGCTGGAGGACTTTATGTATGAGGATTTAGAGTCTGAGAGGTGGGCACTCGACTGATGTTTTTGAAGGTCCCGTTAGCATCTGCTTAATAAACATGCACACTACACAATCCATTCAAGCATTGTTTATTGAGCTGATAAGCTTTGTAGAGCTTAAGAGAGAGCTTATTCCTATCAAAGCACTCTCATATATATATATATATATATATATATATATATATATATAGACATACACACAAATGTGTGCGTGGGAGAGAGAGAGAGAGAGAGAGAGAGAGAGAGAGAGAAAGAGAGAGAGAGAGAATAGGTATAGCAAGGCCTCTTGCCTTGTCCTACCAAAAGATGATAAAAATGTGTCAGGTAATTGCTGTGTTGGGAAAAGCCCCACACTCACTCTTCACAGACAGCCTGCTCTTTGAAAAGGCTTCTCCTTTTGCACACTTGACTCCACTGTCTCATTCCATGTCCTTCTTGTCCCTCATCCTCCACCCTTAACTTTGCCAACGCTATGGGCCTGTGAGGCCCCTCTTCAATGCTGGAATAAAACGGGCTCAAGGTTCATGTTGGTAACCAGGGCAGATGGTAAGTGGTAAGACAATGGCAATCCAGCATCCTCTTTCCGGCTTTGTGGCTCTCATCAAGACACCACACTTCCTCTTTTTATAGTCCCAGCCCTCCCATGTTGGCCACCATAGATGTTTAATCTACATGTGTATCTGGGTAGTTAGCAATTATTCCTTAGACCTGGCCTTCACTCCATTAGTGCTAGGTGCTATCCTTATACACCACATAAGTAAAAACCTTAACAACTCAGCAACTTCTGTGTGTTACACCTACATGTATACATCCACCCATTAGGCATATGTTATTCGTGATCATATGTATAATAATGTGATCGTAGTGGTGGGTAGTTGGTGAAGGCAAAGACAGAAACTGTTAAATTGAGTTCTATATTTCCCAGTCCTCCTACACCACAAATAAAGCTGATAAAAATCATTTTTCAAATGTGGAATCCCCTCTTTGTGTAATGAGGCATGTGGTGAGGAGGAAGAGAATTTTGTGCGCTATTTTTGCCTTTGGTGAAAATTCCCCAAGGAGTCGTTTCATCTTTAAGTGAAAGCGTTCTAGCAGGTAATTGTATGAGTTCCAGGAATCACTGAAGCCTGGGTTCCGACAGGTAAGGGTACACAAAGGTGCACATGTGAACCTACTATACACACAGCAATATGCATGCATCATGATCATGGGTTTAAATGGTTTTAATGACATTATAATGTACTTATTTTAAGTATTTCAAATATACCAGTTCTTACATACATTGCCCCCCTCTCATGCAAAGACCCATGTTTCACTTTTTTCTCTAGACTTGGGACCTGGCTGCTGCCCAGGTGGGGAGGACAGTAACAGGGAAGCTAAGACCCAGCATCATGGGTGACTTGCCCAATGCTTCTGAAAAAATCTTTCTTTCCTATAGCTTGGTACCTTCTAGGTCTTGGCATCATTAATCTACATAGTTTAATTAATTCATCTAAGGAATTTGAAGATGAGCAATGCAAAGTAGAAACCTATAGATGCAAAACAACATCCAAAACATTCTAAAAGCTTTTCTAATGAAATTTATATATGGATACATTTTGTCAAATGTTCGTATTTTGAGAATCAATGTTAGCATCATCTTATGATGACCTCACTGTGGTCTCAGAAGATAACAGGCTTCTGTATGGGGTATATTCACACAAATTACAAGATGAAAGAATAATCACTCTGAAAGGGTAATTGACAAGTATATTCACCACCAGTTTCACCAAAATTTCAAAACGTAATAAGGAGTAGATGAGCAATTTAGAAATTATTCAAGTGCACTAAATGTTCAGATTCTAAGTAGTATGTTCTGAAGGGGGGGAAATCTCATGAAGAGAAATAAAATAAAGCCTGATTACACTGAGTGTCTTAGTGAAAGTGTTTATGTTTTCAAATCTTTCTTGGAAGAGCCAGGGACAGTGGCATGTTCCAGCCACAGGGGAGGCTGAGTTTGAGAGTTTCAGTCTAAGTCTAGCTAGACAACAGATGACGACTCTGTCTGGAGAATACTCACCTTTCCCTTTTTTGTGTCACTGTATTAAGATTAGCATGTTGTCGATCAAACAAACTCCTGTCATTAGTGGCATTAGGATGATTTTGCTTCAGATATTATATTTATGAACTTTAGTTCAGATTTAATGTTTGACTGAAACAAACAAAACGCTAATCCAACTAGTACCGCTAGGTTTACAGATATTTATTTCTAAATATTTCAGCCATATTCTTTGTCTATCTGAGAGCTTTCTGCCAAAATTTAGGTTATTTTTCCATCATTTCTATTTAGCAATAGAGAACGATTCTAAAATTCCACGGTAATATATCTGATGTTATCAAATCCCTTTTATAAGATTTTTGGTTTCTTGGTGTTTTGAAACTTAGTTTCAGTGCTTAATGCTGCAAACGAATTAAGATAAACTTAAAAGTGTCACATATAAAACAACTGCAAACCACCAACTTTCTATGCATTCTAGCAAAAAGCAAATCCAATAATCCACAAAGCATTGCATCCTTAGTCCAAATAGAAAAGACCCTGTAAACAACTGTGTGTACTTAAAGCAGGGGCACAGAGAGAAGTGAGAGAAAGCACTTAGCACCATATCTGCACAAAGCTGTCATTTGAATTTTATTAGGAGTGAATTTGTAATGATTTACTGTGCCAGCTCAGAAAGTTATCTGAGGAACCAGTCTTCTTTATTATATGTTTTTTTTTTCCAGAAAAGTCTCACTAAATAGCATAAGCAGGCTTCAAACACGTCAGCCTCCTGAGTACTGGGATTAAAGCTATGCGCCCTGACACCCTGCTCAGTCTCCTCTTAGGCTTTGATGACATCAGAATACTAGTGATGACCATGTCACAGTAAGGATTATAAAGATTTTTTTTTCTTAAAATGCTATAATTATAAAAAAAAACACCTTCATCAAATACTACAGAATCATTCCCAAACCAATTAAAGTTTGGAAGGAAGGGCAGAGTGTAACTTAGAAGAATGTTATTTGATGCAGGGATCTTGAGGGGCAGGGTGCTGTTCTCTGTGGTTAGGGTTATCTTCATTGACTTGTGACTATCACTCAGTAAAGTAGAGGTTGACCATTCCCCATTTTGCTGACTATAAACCCAAGGCTGTCCCTTCCTGGGTGGGGGGAGGGGAGTGACTTCCCCTCTCAGGCAAAGTCAGACTCAACATGAGTGAGTGCTCTGGCTCTCCACTGGGCTTACCTGGGCCACTGCTGCCCAGAAGTGTGAGTCACTAAAGGTAAGGTCTTCTCACCTGGCTGCTCTTTGTTAATTAAGTGTTTTGATGTTTTTGACTTTCTACTTTTAAACTCTCAAACCAGGAAGTTCAAAATTTTTATATGAAGAAGAAAATAAACCAGCCAAGATATAGTTGTGTTTTATCCCACTACCTTAAGGCTTTCTGAAGAAAAAAAAAGTCACGAAAATTTACCCTCACTATTGAGGCCACTGATGATTAGCAATGAAGGATATGCTAATTGCTTTATTGGTTTTCAGAAGCATTTCTGGCCTTTTTATATTTTCAATCAAATTTTATTTTTTAAGAATCTCTCATTCCTCAAGGATTTCTGAATCTTTAAACTCCCTAACAGAGAACCAAATGTGGATTCCTCCTCTTCAGTGTACTGTTGATGTTGGAGAAAGTCATCAGATAAGCCTTTCTTATAGTTTCTTAAAATTTGAGTTTCCCATCCTAAGAATGGCCAACTTTTCTATATTCCAAGTCACTTAACTGGGAAATCAAGTAAAGCGGATGTTGAGCTGTGATGCTCATTTTTTAAGGAATCTAGTTAATCAGGTCATTCTTCAGCCATTCTGGACCTAGTCACACTGTTTTCACAGTTATAGAGTATTTGGAGTAACAGAAGTATACTACAAACAAAGAAAAGCTCCAGGGGCCACAGAGATGGCTCAGCGATTAAGATACTTGTGGTAAAACAGAAAGACCTGAGTTCAATTCCCCAGTGCGCAAGTAAAGCCAATGCCCAGGGAGGCGCATGCATCTGGAGTTCGTTTGCAGTGACTGGAGGCCCTGACTCTCTCTCTCTCTCTCTCTTCTTTCTCTCTCTCTTTTCTCTCTCAAATAAAAAATAAATAAAATCATTTTAAAAAAGAAAAGCTCCATAATTGACTTGTCAATATTTTGATCTCCTTTTTACATTGGCATGCTTCTTGCATGCCCTCAATAAATATGAAACACTCAAAAAATTCACTCCTTGGGCGGCAACCAAACCTTCAGCATTTCCCAACTGTAGCCTTCTGAAGAACAATGCACCTAATTGAAATGGCAGGGTAATTTCAGAAATAAGATGGAGTTGCTGAAAATTCCAAACTCCGGAATATAAATGTTTATAATAAACTCACTCAAATGCAGATTGTTACTGGTTCTGAATAATTATTAGAATGAAAACTATCTGAGCACCAACAATGCATTTGATATGCACAAAACAAGCATTGTTCATATGTCTTTATTATTATGTACTACAAACACAGGACACAATGCGTCTAGCAGTTTTCTTGGTGACTCTGTTATTGAACACAGATTGTAGAATCCCCACATGTGGTAAAATGATAGGCCATCACAGAAACAACTCAGACATTTTTATCACATTATAGAGACAGAAAAAAACACATAGAAAAAAAAGTTCACGATTCCAGTACTCAATAGCTTCCCTTTTTTCTCAAACACCTAAATTTATCAGAAAGCTCGATTCAAAATATAAAGGTCCCAGATTTTCTCTAAGAAAACCATGACAATTAAAATGATGCCATCCCATGCATTCACACTAGAACTGCGAAGCAGAGAGAAAGTAGCTCTGTGCGCACTGAAGGGAAGAAGGCACATTTAACTTCCTTCTTAGGGAAGCGTCACTTTGGGCAGAAAGGCTTCTGGCTCACAAAGAAAAACTCCACATTGCTCGGTAGAGTCGTAGCATAATTCCCATAAATAATGTAGCTAATAGAATATAAATAAATGATACATTTACTGAACCATTGAAGAGTGAAAGGCAAGGTGGCGACACATGAGACCAAGTCTGTTATGAATGGTCATCAAATAAAGGTGATAGTCAATGGCTAGCTAGCACATTTGTACACTGAAAATTTCCTTCAGTGGGGCTTTTAAGATACGTCCAAATCTAGTGTCAACTTTCAAGTAAATTTTCCAACTCAAGCCTGTATGTCTGCTTTCACTCGAATGCTGAACTTTCTCTTCTGATTGCAGCAAGATAGTTAATAGCATCTCACCTAGCTGATGCTATTTTTAGCTTTGTCTCTATATCACTGGTGCTGATGATTAATAAAGCAACTAGATTCAAGATGTCATGCGTGAGTTTTAGCCAGTGAAAGACACATTTCTTTGATGCTTCGGGGAGAATAACTTCAATATTACTATAAATAGAAAGGAAGGCTTCATTTAAAAATGACGATCCAACAAAGCTCACCAGCTCCAGCTAGTTGTGTACGACTTCACAATGTAAATCGTTAGCCCACTTCACACACGTATCTCCCCTTTGAGGCCGCCATAGACAAATACTCCATTACATGTAAATAGTGAAGCATGCTTAAGAATCTTAGATATTGTACAACATTCGGTTGACATTAAGTTTTCAAGTCACTATGGAACCTTTTCTGAATAACAGAAAACACCATAGGTCACAGTTAATTTTAGCTTGTCTATCAAATTAAGTTAAGGGTGGAGACCACATCCCAACCATTATAGGGACATTAATGGGAGTTTTGACAAAGAAATTCTTATTCTTTCATTTCTGAAAATTTTTAAAAGAAGAAAAATGCACCACTTAAAAGTTGGGATAACATTTAAAAAATACCTTTCCTATACTTTTATCTGTTGCATTCATGTTATTATAAATTTCATTTTCCAGATTTTTATATTAGTTATGAACACACTTTACTATAAAGAGTTTCTATAGATTGCCAGGCATGGAGGTACACCCTGTTAACCCCAGCACTTCCAGAAGCTGAGGTAGGAAGATGGTTTCAAGTTGAGACCAGCCTGGGGCTACAGAGTGAGCGTTCAGGTTAGCTTGGGCTAGAGTGAGACCCTGCTTCAAGCAAACCAAAATTAAATAAAATATATAAAAATGCAAACCTTGGAGATCTGGGCCCAAATACAGACACTGAAAACAGACCTTTAGGTCTGAAGAGGAAACACAAAGATATAATATGTATCTGATGTACTGTGTTCATGGTGCTAGAGAAGGCAAACACAAGTAACAGTTGCAATTTTTCACCTAATTGCAAAGCAAAGGATGGTAATGCTTGGTGAATTTGGTAGTTCTGTATACCTGTTCTAATGAAGCGATTAACAGCAACCCAGAAAAATAAATAATCCACAAGATATTCTAATAAGAAAATGAAACCTAGCAAACTACTTCAAGATTATATATCCTAGATTGAGCTTTACAAACCAGTGAAAATCACAACAAAATGGAAAAAAACACACACAAAGTAATCCAGAAAAGAAGGAACTTTCTTCCTTCTCTCCATAATAATCAGCAAACCATATTAACAGATAACAATGGACAACGCTAGTGTGCTATGCTGTGAGAAAAAAAATCTATATAAATGGAAATTCATGAGCAGCAATTCATTCCAAATTATCTTATATGTTAGGTATTCCTGTTAGAAAGTCATCACATATGGCAATCAGAATATTTCTAATATCACTGAAAATATTGTTTACTGTCAGAAATTCCAAGTGAGTCAAAATCCCCTATGTTTAAATCCACTATAAAACTTAAGAGTTTGTGTTATATGAAATGAAAGAAATAGCACAAATTTTACTCTTCTTAAATGAATAAAAGCTTTTAGCTGTTCCTGAAGTTTTCCTTAGTAAACTTATAAATGGGAAGACATTTAAGTCCCTTGGAAGTATATTTTCACTGGGGTTCATAAGAAAGCTGTTATATTGACATGCAGAACCTTTACCTTATGAATATAAATCCTATTAACTGCAAATGGAATCTGAAAGTCCCAAAGAATCAATTGCAGAAATTCATTCTGTAGAATTATATATAATGTAAAATTTATTTTTATAACTTATCTATTCGCCTGTAGTTTGTCCATATGCATCACTACATATGTCATGGAAAAGCCATAATGCTATCACTTCATATCTTAAGAAGAGTTAATGACTTAGTTCTGGCTAAAATTTATATTTGACTCTGCCTATTCATTGCACCTACCAACAACAGGTGTGCGATCCAATGAACCTACAAATAAGCCTTTTCACAAGAGAATAAACACTTTATTGTACACTTTAGTCAATTTTAGGGACTCTGAACCAAGTCAAGAAATATAATTCACAAGATTTGCACTTTCCTCTTTTTCTTTAACAAGAGCCTGTTTTCTGGATGAAGAAAAGCTATTTGGCAAGAGGGTTGGTTCAGAGATAGTCTGGGCAAGTATTGCTAACTGCTTTAATTCTCTCCTCTTGAATGTATTAAACGCATTAAATTGATTGAAAGTGGATTCCAGTGACAAATAGTTAAATGAATAAAATCTGCTTGTTTCACACAGTATCCTTTATGCCATTTGTTAAAATGTCAAATTTGCAAGTGTGTGAAATCTACCAATTGCCCAATAGAGATGCAGTTCCTAGAGAGACTGTTTAAGAATCTACAAAGCTTCCCCAAATTCCACAATCCTAAAATCATGACATGTAAAGTGAAGGATATAGAAAAGATGCTCTTTTATTTTTGTACTACATATTTATTACCCATTTTCATGAATTTCTCCAAATGTATTTTATTCATGTAAGATTCATTTACCTCTGATTTCCTCCCCAAATGTAGGGTCTCATTTTAGCCTAGGCTGACTCACTCTTTAGTCTCAGGCTGGCCTTGAACTCACAGGGACCCTTCCTCTCTGCCACTGGAGTGTATCAACATACCAGGCTCATTTTCAAATGTTAAGGATAGTTTTAAAAAAATCAACTTTTACTGGGTTCCAAAAAGTCTAATCTTGGGATTGAAATTGGGAGGCTGAGTGCTATGTGCTTTCATTATTTTTATTTGAATGTTATTTTAAAATGCTACCTTTTCAAGTTTCAGGGCTTGAACCCAGGGCTTCACACTGCTAGTAGGCAAGCACACTACCATTGAGCCACAGGCCCTTTCCTTTTGCAAGCCTCCTTTGACTTACACCATTCTTTTATGTGAAAGTTTGAAAACTTTAACATCTGCCCAACTATCAGATAAACTGTCAATTGCATTTATTTTTGTTTCTTTATTTGCAAAATATATTTCCCATCTTTTTGATTTAATCTATCCTTAGGCTAAATGGCAAAAGCTTTTGTTTTAATGACAGCATAAATTTAAGTGTTACTTTGATACAAATATGACAGCTACCATAGTACAAAAAAAGGGGAGCATGTAAAATACTACAGTTGCAAACATTTAAAACTATGTAACAATAACGACTGAGTAGGGTATCAGTTTACTGTTCGACTATTTTCTTGACACTGGAGTCAAATAATGTTGAATTATGGACCTTCTTACAGAAAGTCTTATTTCATATGCATTTTTTGATCATTTCCTTACTAGGCCCTATAGGAATTTGCTGCCCTGCAACTTTTCTTTAAAAGTTTATGTGTACCTACTTGCATTGTGCTTGACGACTAAATATTTATTAAAGTCTTTAGGGCCCGAGGGTGTAACTCAGTGGAGGAACACTTGCTGAGGGTTCAGTCCCTATTCTCTCTCTCTCTCTCTCTCTCTCTCTCTCTCTCTCTCTCTCTCTCTCTCTCTCTCTCACACACACACACACACACACACACTATAATTTCACAGTTGTTTGACATATTTAATTTTCATAAAAATATTGCTACTGCAATTCAAAACAAAGCCTTTCCAATATAAAATTGCTTCATCTAAATTCATGTTGTCAATGTTTCCATTTATAATAATTTTTTTATCATTCTTTAGTTTCTCCAACCACACTTTGAAGAGAAAGTAGTGAAAACAGTAGGTCTAGAGGCTAACACTTTCGCCTATCTGCTTGACCTGAATCACCAGGTTTCTACTATAGGACCACAAATAGTCTGTTTTTTTTAAAAAAGCATTAAGTTTTAGTATGTATTTTTCCTTTTACTACCTTGTAACAGCTGCATTATATTAATTTTGAACTATGACAAACATTTTAAGAAATAAATATATAAATGTTTGAAAACATAGCGACTCAAAATTTATTTCCAGAATCGGGCTATTATAACATGATAATCAGTTGGTTTTGTTTGAAAAGCAGAGCCACATTTGGGGCCTCTGTTTCTTCCTTTTTCTCTTCCCTTACTACTTAAGCTTGTGCTTTCTAGTACAAATCTGTAAGTTAGGACCAATAGTTACAATACACACAACTACTGTGTCCTTCTGATTCGTTCTAAAGGGAGAAGAACTGGTAGTTGAATGACCCATTACCACAGAGCTAGTTAAAGCACCCAGCAGTAACCACAGTTTGGGGGTTTTATTTGGACAAAGTAGCACTAGTACTTTTTCCTTCCACTAACCATAAAGCTTGCAGTAGGAACTTACAGTGAGAAAGAGGGAAGAGAAGAAAAGAGAGGAAGGAACTACAAAAAGGAACAGTACAAGTAATACATGAAGGGTACGTGACATTTAGCAATGTACTTGATCTCTACTATTTCTAGAGATCCTATACTTTTCCCTAGTTACTTTCTTTAATATGTTTAAGGACTGCTATTTATAATCTATATATCTCTACTCTAAAATTCACACATAAATACACACTAAAAGCCAACTAGAAAGTAGAAATAAACACATACCTGCTAAACAAGTAATTTAATTCAGAGCAATAAAGAATAGAGAACGAACATCCCAATTAACCAGTATAGTGACAAGCAGTCAACACCTTATTATTTCACCATTAAAGGGAATCTTGCCATAATTTCCCTTTGACACATTTCAAAAAAAAATGAAATTAAGAACACCTAGTATGACCCACAACGGAAATCCACAGTAAAGTTAGACAACCTAAGTCCCCATCTCTTTGGAGGCTTGTGTACTGACAGACTCAGGGAGTAAGTCATTAAGTGGACCCTATAAAACATTTACAATTTAAATAAGATGTACCCAAATGTAAGCATTTAAAAACAGACTGATAAAAGGGCTCATTTGCCTACCTCCTGATATTTGTGTCCAGGTTTTTTTTTTTTTTTTTTTTGGTAGATGGAAATGAATTGATGTTTCTAGTATTGGTAAAATATTTGGTAAAAGAAAATTGGCTCCATCAATTTTATTTTTCTAAAGCAGCCTATTCAACTCATGAAGACATTAGGTTGCCTCTTATCTTAAAGTCTCCCTCAAGAACAAGTTTAAATTTCCCTACCACTTTGGAGGGAGGGGCCTCTTTGTTTTCAGTCCAGTCTGAGTTCGGTTTGAAGATTCATAACCCAAACTATGCTTTAGAAACTAGGTTCCAAGCTTTTGAAATAAAACAACCATCACTAAATTTCTCAGGCCCACTTGGGAACCAAAGCACACACTGGCTCAGGTCTGTCCCAAATCCCCCAGGCCTGGCTGCCAGGAGCCCTATAGCCTAGACTGCTAGCCCTACCACCATGGGTGCCCTTCCCCCCAGCCAATCCCCCCACCCCAGGGGCCCAGGCAGCACTTGGCACTTAACCTGTAGGCCAGGGATGCTTTGAGCTTGGTTCTCCGCAAGGCATATTACTTCTCCCCAGACATCACAGGCCAAATTGGTGCCTGCCAGCCCCCTGCTCAATTGTCCTTAAATGCAGGTTCAGAAAAGGACCCTCTGGAGACCTGCTCTTGAATACAACTATAATCCAAAGAAGTATCTATCTCTCCTGCTCATCCTGCTCTTTGTGGGGAGAAACCTGGCCACTATGGATGCCCCAGAAGGCTCTCCTCGCTCACCCCTACCTACACTCTCGCCAAGGAAAGAGAGTGAAGGCTCCTTCCTGTCCTGAAATCTAGCATCTGGGTGGCCAAACTCCTCTTCACCTAACCTCCAGCTGGAGCGTCCACGATCGCTCCATGGAGCCCCCAATCACGACCCCTGCCTCCCGGACAAGCACACCCTTCCTTCCAAAGTCTCAGCCCTGAGCTTCTCACTGCTGCAACCCCAGCGTAGCCCGCGCCCGGCCGAGCCCGAAGCGCTGCGGCGGTCGGGAGAGGGCGCCCCGGAGATTGGAGACCCCTGGGCGAAGCTCACAGGCCTGGGATCTCCAGGTGGCCTTCAAGACGGGGAAGGGGGTGAGACGTAGGGGAGAACAGTATTATAGCTCATACCGGTATCTTAACCTGATCAATAAAATAAAATAAAATAAAAAGTCAAACCAACATTACATGACCCAGTGGACAAGGAGATGTCCAGGGACTTAGCCCTCAGGGAAACCAACATCAAAGTCGTGGATCCCAGACCCCAACATGGGCGGCCGCTTTCACGCCCTCTAAAGGGAGGGGAGAGTCATATAAAATAAATCGTGACAACAGGAGGCCCGAAATAGAGGGGTTAATGAGCTAAGGGCCCATCTAAACTCTACCAAACCCAAACTGGCCGGGCAGGCGCCTTCTGGACAGGTAGGGAGACCATCCTTTCAGGCCTGATCCCCGACGTCTGGAGCCGCAATATGAGGACCCGTCCATGGCTCCATCTGGAGAGCTGGTGCCCACCTAAGGCCCTGGCACCTGGACCTTCCCTCGCCTCCCCGCAGGAGAGGGCCGCTCAGCCCACGACGCCTGCCCAGGCGGGCACTGCGCTCACCAGGCACAGCCCTACGTATGACCAGGAGTCACACAGGTCACTCAGGCCAGCAGTTCTAGGATCCCCAGACTAAGCTGTGAAGCCCACTTCTAAGTGGCATGGGCCCGCCTGCAAGATTCTCATTTTATAGGTTGGAAGAGAGAATAAAACGCAAAATTTTACCCACCAAACTCTGCATTATCCCAGGTTCACTGGGTAAGAAAAGTTTACCGAAGTAGAGAGTGCTCAATGATATTTTATTAATTTTATCCCCTCCAGCCCCAAACCCCCGTAACTTTGGGTCTTTATCTTTGACTTTAATAAAATAACGATTCGTTGAGAAAATGGGGTATAAATCTTCATTTTGGAGGCAATTAAAGTGTTGATTTCATTCATGCCCCTAAGCGATTCTTGTAATTTGCTCAAATAGCTTTATGTACCCAGCACTCCGGAGCGCTCTTAGAATCCCATTTTCTAGTTAGGCTTGTTGGATTACAATTTTGACTCAACAGCGGACACCAGCGGAATCTGCATTTAACAGCTCCCTGGTGAGGGCCGGACAACTGAGCCTGAGAGCCCAAAGGAATCAAGGCGGACAACTGAGGGCAGTTTTCCCACCACAGCTGGAGCCCCTGGATCTCTCTGCCCGGGATTCTACACTGCTCAGCTCCAATTCACCAACACTGCTCAGCTCCAATTCGCCAAACAGTTGTAAGGAGGACCCGAATTCTAGCACTTTTGGAACCCTGCTCTGTCTCACCACTCATAGGCAAGGAATGAACTGAGCATAGGCTGTGGAGCTCCCTAGACATATTCAAGTTGGGAGAGGATGTTGGTAGAGGGCACCAAGAATGAGGCTACATCTATTCAAGACAGGCACCAGCCAGCGGTGATCGTGATCGTGGGAGAACTTGCAAAGGGTAGGGATCCAAAGGGAAAGGCAGGCTGTCTACCCCTAAATCTTCAAAACGACGGAGAGAGTGGGGCCCTTTAGGGAGCAGGCAGTAGGCAGAGGAGGTGCTACTCAAATCTCTACACCCTTTACAACAATCCTCCACAGAGCTGTCCAGGGCTCTGTTTCATCTCACTCACTCCTCACGTTTTCACTTTCATTACATTTTTGCAACTCATTTAGACCAACCCAGAGACACAGCAGCAGGAGAGAGGCAAATGGTGGTGTCGTAGTGACAGAGGGTGAAAATACCCCCTCCCCCTCCCCAGCTACTCCAAATAAAAGTCAGTCCTCCCCACTTAGGCAGGCTGTAGAAAAGGCCCTGGAGGGAGGACTGCAGAGGAGGGGGCACAGCAGAGGGCTGCCACAGAGAGTGAGGGTGGAGCTCCCCCCCCACCCAGGAGCCACCAGGGTGTCCCTGATGCCTACAACTGTCAACCTAGAGGGCCCAGAGTACATACCAGCTGGAAGACGACTGGAAAGGAGGGGAAAGTCCATATTTATCTGTTTTTCTAACCTCGGCCTGCTCTTATTTTTTCTATTAAGTATAATAAAATGGGCGAGCTTGCAGCAAACACCACACAAAGCAATGTTCAGTGAGGTCTAGAAGCGCTCGGCCGGGGAAAAACTGACAAGACAGGCTAATGAACCGTGCAGACAGGGAGAAAATAGCCAGCGTTTGCTAGATTTCAAACCCTCGCTGTCTCTCTTTAGACCACCTATCTTGGACTTATTCGTAATAAAATACAAAATAAGCAGCCCTACACTTTTCTTTTCTTCAAGATAGAAGAGGGAAAATGACCAAGAACAAAGCCGGACCATCAGAGGTGGCCACTGGCAGTTAACACTCCCATTATTACAGAGAGTAAATAAAATAAAGACAAAAATTAAAAGCGACAAGAAACAGGTCAAGTTTGCAGGCAAAGCTTTTACAAGCTCATCTCTCCAGGTCGGATCCCAGAGCCAGCCTTAATGAAGCAATAATAGCCACATTACTCACAAATTTTCATTTTGATGGAAATGTATATAAAAGGGCCTTAATCGTATGCAAATAATAAAAGGAGATGGTAGTGACCCAGCAAGCAATATGCATACAGATTTTTTTCCAGAGATGTTGATATTGAAAAGTGCATACCTGGTCGGCGAGATTTGCTGATCTCGTTATATCTTCACTGTCTGATTTGGATCCTCCTTCTCTATCATCTATCACCAAATCGATAGGCATTTTCCCTTTCAAACAGCTAATATACCGGTGGCAGAAATTGTCACATAACTCGTGTACCTACATTATGATACGAATAAAAAAAGTGGAAATACAATCAGGAGTGCATAAATGACATTGACAAGTGCAATCCACCCCTCTTGTGAGATCCAAACTTCCAAATAGGGGAAACACAGGGCAATTGTCCTCTAGAGACCCCCAGATGCATTCAGAATTAGGAATAACTTTCTTTTCTTGCAAAATAGAGATATCCCAGAAAATTGACAGTGACAAGATGATTCACAGGCTACAGCATATTCAACACCCGTGTTAATTTCATCTGCTCCTGGGGCTGTGGCCATTAGAGAGGTGACCTGCATGGGTGACATTTAAAGCATACTATTTAATTTCATCCAGTTACTTTATCATAAAGTCTTTTCCAAAATATCTAAGGGGTAAATGTGAGTATATGTATATATTATATTGTGTATTGTGGTAATATAAGATATATGCCTGACAGCCCAAAATCAAATTGCCAGTGTTTATGATATGGAAAAAATACAGCCACAAAAACTTATCAAATTGATTTTTAAGAAGGAAAAGAATGGAAATATTTACATGTGAGGAAAACAGACACTTATAGGCCCCAGGCATCACTAACATGCAAAAATTCACACACACACACACACACACACACCACAAGCACACACTCATACACACCCAGCATGCTTACAATTTAATGTTAGTTTGAATTACAATGCATTAAGTTTTTACTGCTGAGATTTATAGAAGAGCTAGCAACATCGCTTTATTCCACACCCTTTGTAGAATATGTAGATGTCGTGTAAACTCCTTACAAATTCAAGAATTTAGCACAACTCTCCACCCTGCTTTGTCTCTGAGAAAGGTCAATGTGCATCCCCTAGCTCTTCCAGACTCTTGGCCCACTCTCATTCTGCCTGTTCCCTGTTCGACCTGCCACTGCTCTAACACTGCCTTCCTTCTACCTAAAACACACTAGAACTTTCAGCTCACACCGAGGTAGCAAAGAAGAGGGAGAAGATGCTGGAGAGATAGATACCAGGGAGATATGAACTAGTGAAGCAAGCTCCCAACAGCCTTTTAAACATTCCTGGGAAGTGCTACTACAGCTAAGTCCACAAAGCCAGCGAGGAAAAAGGAACACCAGGCTGGGGTGTTCATGAGCCTGGTGTTAGAGGCTGCGATTGTAATTAAACTGCAAAGAGAAATGGACGCTCAGATTGGCCTTGACACTAATTACCAGAAAGAAAGACATTTATGCAAATATCTCAGAATCCCAAACTTCAGCCATTCTGAAGCCTCCCTCCTGTGTGTTTGGGGGAAATTAAGGGTAAAAGGGGGTAAAAAAAAATTACCTTCTCTAATTCCAACAGATGAAACCTTAGTACTTGTATGGCTTGAATCATCTGCAAAGATATGGAAAGAATGAATACCCCATCCCCATTCCCGGCCTGCAGAAAGCTGGTTGTCACTGCTCCGGCATCTCCAGCCCACCCCTCCCCCCAGTAAACAGAGTTATTTTGATTTATGGCAATAACACTAAAACTTAATAGCAGCGACTGGGTACCATCTAGAGGTTTATATTTCTTAAGGAGAAAAAAATAGCTAAACCAACAAGAAAACATCTAAGTGGGGATCATAAACACTTTCCTTCCCCACGGCTCTCAGTTCCACCGCGTCCACCCCAACCCCAAAGGGCCACAACACTGAGCCGGATGTTTCCTCGGAAGGAGTTAAGGGAAACTTTTCCAAATAGACCCAAAACTGTGGCTTTTCACATTGCAAGTTTCCTGCTGTCTTCTCTCCCTACACCTTTCATGCCAACTGGTTTTTGGAGGGTTCTGGCCAGTCGCTGCTCTGGAGAGGGGACTGGGAGGGCGGAAAGTCCACCAGGTTTAAGCACACCGGCTGACGGGCGGGGAGATAAATCCGCCCTGATTAGAGCGGAGCAGCCGGGCTGTCATAAAAAAACAAAAGCTCGGTTCCCTGCGCCACTTAGCCCAGGCCCTCTGGAGATAGATGAAGTTATTTCTCAGGATCTTGTCCCCAACCATTTATCGTGGACCGAAGCGTTAACAACCGACTTCCAGCTATGAGACCAGGCTAGAGACCTCAGGGTGTTCCAGCAAAACTGGGGATCTGGAGGTGGGGTGCAGGAGGTGGGGGGGGGGGAAGGGGAGTAAGGGGTCAAGCCTTACCAAATTATCCAGTTCTGGATTAGAAGAAAATAGAGGTTTTTCTGCACGGATCTATAAACAAGCGAGAAGGGGAGGAAAAGGGGGGAGGAAAAAATGAAATCTGGTCTTTTTCCTAGTTTCTTGTTTCATTACATTGTGGGGAGCAGGATGGAACCTCCAGAGGGACTCAGTGAACAGAGCTCTTTCAAACCCGCAGAAACTCTTCCAGTGAACCCAACAGGCCACGGACAAGCCCAGAGCCAGTCTAAGTGCCCCAGCTACTGCGCCGTCCCCTGCCAGCTGCAGCGCCCGGTGGTTTTCGTTCCTAGACAGCTTTCTGCCTTAGCCTGGGGATGGCGGGTGGGGATGGAGACGGGTGATCTTAAGCTATCCACAGGCACACACACACAGGGGAAGAAAATCTCTGGGAGTAGTTCAGGGGAGACTTTTCTTACTACTTTTGAAAATGTGCCTGGTGTGTGCGTGAGCGCGCCTATGTGTTGGGGGCAGGGCTCCTTTTTTGTTTGTTTTTTGTTTCCTTAACTTAAAAAATGAAAAAGAAAAACAATTATTTTGCTAACCTGTTTGGCGAACACGGCTATATCTTCATTGAAGGACTCTGATGAGCACACGTCCCCGCCCGCCACCCCCGGCTCGCGGGGGGTACAAGTAGCTAATTCACATTTCTCAAAAATCAGTGCTAAGAGAGGAAAGAGGGGGTGTCTGCAAGAAAATACAACAGTCACAAACAACACCATGGTTAGTCCGGCGTCACCGAAACAGGCCCCCCAGAGAAACAGCCGTGGATCTCCAGGCAGAGACCCCCTAGGAGGTCAGCTTTCCTTCCCACCCAGGTGATGCCCGCTCGCCCGCGCGCCCAGCCTCCCTCCGGAGCTCCGGACGCCCGAGGCCCCGACGCTCGAGCGCAGGGGCGCATCGGCTTCGCCTGTCTGGCCCGAGAAACCGGCAACGTTGGCTACGAATAAAACCAACCCAAGCGGCTCCAGCAGCCATTTTGAGCGAAGTTTCCCACGGAGGGCGTCAAGCCCGGGTCCCCCTTGGCACCCGCTACCCCGCGGGCCGCGCGAGGCTGCGTCCCCGGCGGCGGTGCGCGGCCCGGGCTCAAGGGACCTGGGGGCAGGCGCGCAGCTAACTTGGAAAGACCTCTGTGGCTAAGGGACCCACTGTCATCTGGCTGCACCTATGGACCCCAGCTCCAAGGCCTCGGGAGAGCTACAGACCACCCCCCTCCCCAAGGCTTCTGGAACACTCTGCCTCCTTCCCCCTTTGCCAAAGCCCCCCGCTGTCCTTCAGAGAAAGTTCCTTCGAATGTTGATCCAGTAAAGCCTTTCGTTTTGTCTGGCGAAGTGGCAAAGCGACCAGCATTGTGGAGGGCCTGGATGTTGCCTACCTCAGCCATAAAAAAGAAGAGGAGGAGGACGATGAAGAAGAAGGAGGAGGAGGAGAAGGAGAAGAAGAAGGGAGAGCAAAAAGACACCTCCTCTAATGCTCAAGGAGTTAACAGTTTAGGGTACTTTTCAACGCTTCCCCAAATGTTCTATCCTGGCGTCTAAGCCATTTGCAGTTAACTCTGAAGAGAAAAGGCCCGGATTTTAAGCAAGCCCTTCTCACAAGCGACTGACTGAAAAATAAAGTAGAAAGATTTTTTTTTCTTCTTCCGCGGGGATGGTCAGTGGTTGAGGAATTTTTAAAAAGGTGAAATAAAAGTTGTTACAAAGTTTTCTTTCTTAAAAAGCAGAGGGGGGAACTCCCAAAATTTATCCGCACACAGTAAAGCACAAGTGACTTTCACAAAGATTTAGCTTGTACAGGGTCTAAACTCCAGTCTAGAAGTCTGGGCTCAAGAGCATCCCGTATATAGCCTGAGCTAAATCCTGCAGGTTCAGCCTTCGAACACAGAGTGCCAAAACGTCTAGAAGTTTCTTAATGTCTGTATCAATTGAGAGCCGCCCCTCTCCTTGACTTTACTGGTCAAATGCAAGACATGTCCCCCTTGTCTGACCTGCAGCTCTCCTCCCCTCGTTTCTTTGTGCACCAGCAGGGCCAGCATACGGTGGCTGAGTAAACTCAGCAAGTCCGAACAATCAGTGGCTTAAAAGATTTCCCTGAAACTCAAAGTTTCGTTCCAATACAAAGGCGCCTACACTTAGAAACCCCCAGTGTTCTCCAGCGAAGTCAAGCGAGCGAAGGAAGACTCAGATCCGCTGACCAGGAGTCTGAGAGGGCTAAGGGAACCTTCAGACATCCTCTGCGGCACCAGGACCCCTTTGTGGCCATCGCTGCCGGGGAAGGCCAGCGCAGAGCAGCCCTGCACGCCGGGCCTATGGAAATGGGGAGCCTGGGAGCTAGCAGGCCACCTCCAGAAATGTTCCAGCCATGAGAAGCATCAACCCTTTTACCCCCAGTCCTGAGAGTTCTGACTTTCCTGTTACAAGGGACAGGAAAATGGGGGGGGGGGAAGCATGGAGTCTCAACTATTTAGCTGCTGCCCATTGTACCTACCCATAAATGGCATCTTTATCTCTCTTTAAAGCATCGTTGACGGAGGAGCCCATACTGGGGGCCATGGCGTTGGTATGAGCTGTGTGCGGGTACTGATGTGAGTGCAGAGGAGGCCCATGGTTCAGGTGGTGGACAGGCTGCATGGACCTAGCTGCATGCGGGTCCCCATACATCGTGGAGGGGATGCCTACTCCATCCATACCCCCATAATGGGGTAGATCGTCGTACTGCATGACAAACAGGACAAAAAGAAGGGTCAGAGGCCACGCGGGTAAACGGGAACGACAGGTTTGGAGCTTATAAAAGGGCAGTTCAGCTGGATCCTTCAAGTCGAGTTCCGTGGCCTTGCATGTCTGAAGTTAAGAGTTCTGTTGTAGAAATAATTTTCAAAGTCAAACTTGTAGGATTCTCGGTAAGACTCCTCTGAGATGGAGGGTCCTGCCCTAATTTGCGTCCATAGTCCATATCTACTAATTCAGAAATTCAGAATCTTTTTTGGCAAAGAAGGAAAAACAGGCATTCTCCCGGAGGAGGGCGGAAGGTAAAAGATGCAGGTCTCTGAAGGAGGAACTGAAAGCCACAGCAATAAAACGTCCAGGATAGTGTAGCAAACCAGACTAGTTTCATAGCTCCTTCACATGGGGGGGGGGAGATGGATTAAAAACACAGTTAAGATGGGAACTGTGACGCCAAGTGCCAAGCACATGAATTAGAAAGGCTTCTCCTTTTATTTCTCTGCAACTGTGGGGTTGGGCAGTACTGCAAGACGGTGCATTTCTTTTGCTTCCCCAAACAAACTATGCTAAATTATATAAAATGAACTGGCCCCTTGTATGTGCAACTCAAGGAAGAGTAAACTAGCTTGTCCTGTCCTTTGCAGCTGGATTAATAATTGGGCCATTTCTCCCCCAAGTTAAAGAAAATCTGTAATTGATGCGGCTAATTTTTTTTTCCCTATTTTGTTTTGTACTCTTACAAACTTTCCCCTCAGACTAGCAATAATGTAGACAAACGTTCCCGGTTACTTCTAAAGCCAATTCTAAAGCAAAAGTACATACAACTAAGCCCCATCTTTGTCTTCCAGAAACTACTTTCATAATGCTTGTCATTACTTTCTGAGCGAAATTTTGCTGTTTAGAATTTTCTACTTGTTTCATTTCCAGACAAGGTCTTTTCCCAAGATTTGGAGATGGCGAGAGTGAAATGATTCTCGAAGAAAAGGAACTGCCACTTTCATCTCCTTAAAGCCAGAGGTGTGAAAAGAGTTAGGAAGAATGCTGACATTTGCCTGAACCAAAGAAGCAAAGAAAAATGTGTCAGCCTAGTAACTTTCTTTTGCAAACAGGGCTTTGAGGGCCAGGATACAAATTATGCAAGAAGGCTTTTTGTAGACCTCTTTCCTTTTAAGAAAGTACCTCAGTTGGGCTGTCATTGTCTCACTTTACTCTCAAGATTTCCATTCAAAAGGAAAATTGGGGAAAGTAGCGTTGCATTTTAAAAGTGAGTAGCCTTGTGCTTAGTATCCAATTAGTACAGGGTTTATCTAAGAAAAACTTGCAAAGTTTTATCTTGCATCAAAATACATGCAAATTGAAATTACTTTTTAAAGGTGAACGTTTTCCTAGCCCCAAGCCCACTACACTGTAAGTTATCTGCTTAAAATACTAACTACTAGCGATAGTGAAGTTGAGCAGCATCAATAAAACATCAGAAGTTTCCAGTTGCTTATTTTACTTTGAACATAGCTTTAAACTTCTGGTTTCTAAGTGCTCAAATTATAGCATTGGATATGTAGCGGTTTTTTTTCTTTTTCTTTTTTTTTCTTTTTAAACAGGTGATTGCTTGAGATTGTTTATATAGCTGTTGGTTAGGAATCTATAGAAACTTGATTACTTGAATTAACATCTACAAGTTACACACAGAAGACTACAAATGCATTGAATAAATCCTGGCGCTTTAGGCCACGGCTTTAGGAGCCCCATTCAAAAAGAAAGAAAGGAAAAAGAAAACTTTTTAGTACTGTCTTTCAGCCACGTTTCAATTTAACCTCACATTTGAGTTCCACAATTGTCTTTAATACGTACCCTTTGCGCCATCGGCCTCTCTGGCTCCCCTTCCTACTTCAACTTCTAATATATCCTCTTTAAGGCCAGCGTGAAAAGAAACAAATATGCAAACTCCTTCGGAAAAAAAAAAA
>PVHP010000515.1:0-103661 GCA_004024765.1 Zapus hudsonius
AAAAAAATTTGTTTTCAAAGCCTGCTGGCCCAGGTTCAAATCCCTTATGCCTATGTATCGTAAGATGCAAAAAGTGGCATATGCATCTGGTGTTCACATGCAGCTCCAAGAGGCCATGAATGTACCTCCCCACTCACGCACATATATAAATAATTTTTTAAATAACTAGCAAAAATAAGTATTAATAGTTTGGACCTAAATCTCGAATACAGTTATTAAAAGAGAAAAATCATAGGAACTCTCAACTAATACAGAAAAGGCATTTGATAAAATATAATAGCCACTCAAGGAGGGGTTTTTTTGTTTTTGTTTTTGTTTTCTAAGATCTTGGCAAAAGAGGAATAGAATTTTCTTAGTTTTATAAAAGTATCTCAAAAAAGTTTTAAAAATAAAAATACAAGTATCATCTCCTCAGCAATAAGTATGAGTCTTCATGACCAACAAATCCTTTCCTTTTAAGATTAAGAAAATGCAAGAACCCACATTTTCCCCACTGTTAATGTTTGTGTTTTTTTTGTCACTGGGTTCCCATGGAGACACTGTGTTTTTACTGACTTGCACTTCTGAATTGAAGCACATGGACACAGGCAGGTTTCTCCTCTAACCCAGAATTTGTTCTTTGAGAGAAATTTACCATATGTGGCCACCTCTTGCGGTTTTTATTCTTGTTGCCTTGCTCATGACCTAAGTAGTTTCCAGTGGCCCTGAGACTTTTAGGAGAGGGGCATGAGTCCAGGTGCAGCTCTCCTTTTTGCTGAGAGGGCACCTTCCTGGGAACCCAGGGAATGATGAAAAGGGGATTGTGAAACAGAACAGCATCCCAAGCATGAGGTACTGTGGATGTTTCTCAGTTCAGAGGAAGCAATGAGTTCCAGTGTTCTGCTTGCTTTTCTTGATATTAGTGTTCATTCAAAAGTGATCTGGGACTCTTGTACTCTATTTTAAGCTCTTTAGTGCTTTAAAAGTATTGTAGTAGAGATTTGTTTGCTTGCTTGTTGCATTTATTTATTCAAGACAGGGTCTCACTCTAGCTCAGGCTTACCTGGTACTCACTCTGTATCCCCAGGCTGGCTTTGAACTCATAGTTTACTCCTGCCTCAGGCTCCTGAGTGCTGAGAATAAAGGCATGTGCCACCATGTCTGACTTGTTGGAGGGGTTTTTAATGTGCATAATTAATTCACTGTGTCTTTACTGAATCCATACATGCTCTTTAAAAGTATTCCACCTCATTTAACACAGTGATCAGTATTTTTCAATGAAAACTAGACTTCTGATGACTTATGCACACTTTACAACAGCCTATGGCCAGTGATAGCATTCTAGAAATTGAAATAAAATGCAGCACAGAATAAGTTATCAGAATCTTTGCAGGGAATTGGGACCAGGGTCATTAAAACTAATGCTGTATTTATTAGTCCACATCAGTTTTAATAAGGAACATTTATAGTTGATCTTAGAATTATTTCTTGACTAAAAAATATTTTATAACCTTGTATTTTAACTATTACTTTGTGACATGGTAAAGCCAGATGCAGATCACAGGAGAGAAAATGGGAAGGGTTTTACAGTTGGTTATACTTAGTTTCCTGAATGAACACAAGACCACTCAGGGGAAGTACCAGGGTCAGTCACGAGGCAGAGAGAAGGGAGGAATGGTGAGCAAGCACCCTTATTGTGGTTTCCCTGGTAAAGGACTGGCATGACTAGGTAAATATGTTAGGATTGGCTGATTGGAATGATGTCATGGGCTGTGGGGCAAAGGGACTGGTTCTAGTTATCACTCATTTCTACATGGCACTGGGTTATTAGAACAGGAGCATAGTGGATCAGAGTGTGAGAGCCAAAGCAACCTGTACCCAGCCCCTCACAGTGAATTCAAAGACAACTGTATTCTACTTGGAAGCAGCTCATGGTACAGGATCCCACACCTAGGAGAGAACAACACATTGCTTCAAGAGCCAGATGTACATAACCATGACTTACTCTTACCGCAATGGTAAGTGGTGAGTAAACAAGCGCTTTGGCATTGGTTAAGACTTAAAAATCTTCTTTAAAAAAATGCAGTATAACTTCTAACTCTACTTGCTATTTATTCACTAAGACATTGCCCCTGCCAAGGATGTCTTACAGAAATTTAACATCCTGCTTCCTAACACAATAGCTTGCTCATCTGTCAGCACATTTTGATGAAAAATCTTAATCCTATTCAGAGAAAGCTTTTGTCCCTTAGTAGATGTTTTGTGTCAAGTATAAGAGAAAGGTAGAAACACCTCTTTGTGAAAACCATTACATTTTATTTTTACATAGTTTTCATAGAAAAACAGGAATAAGTCAGTTCGATTTAACA
This sequence comes from Zapus hudsonius, assembly GCA_004024765.1. NCBI lineage: Eukaryota > Metazoa > Chordata > Mammalia > Rodentia > Dipodidae > Zapus > Zapus hudsonius. The sequence goes on from PVHP010000515.1 coordinate 2,349, forward strand.
TTATCTTTGTATTGAAAATAACATGTTGGTTATTAAGATTGTATATATTAACTATATAAGAGACTCATTAAAATTTTATATATTTCTTGTATTGTGTTAGTAAATTTACCTGAAAATATCTAAATTTGCTCTTTTTGGGGGTTCCATGCCCCTTAAAAGTATCAGCAAGATCGTTAGCTTCTTGGTTCTTTACTCTGTTAAGCTCAGAATTAAGCAGGCCATGGTGGCTAGAGCTGTAAATTCATGGCCAGCTTGGGTTACAGAGTGAGTTTCAGGTCAGCCTGGACTTGAGAAGATTGCTCAGCAGTCTAAAGGCCTTTACTTGCTAAGCCTACCAGCCTGGGTTCAGTTCTTTAACACCTACGTAAAGCTGGATACAAAGTGGTGTAGTTCAGAGGTGGAGGCAGAGCCAGGAGAATAAGAAGTGCACAGGCCAGCAACTTAGTCTAACATTCTTGTTTGCAGTCTGCCTGACATTGTTTGAGCATAGGCACCTACAAGTTGTCCTCTGACCTCCACGTGGTGCATGGTCCACACACACACGCACACAATAAATGCATCAAGAAATAATCAAAATCTTGAAAAAAAGAAGTATACATTACAATTAGCAAATTTACACAAATATATCCAGAATGAACAGCAGCCAGCTGAAAGCTTCCTTTAATTTATATAACAAACTGCATGCTAGCCACAAAAGTTGACCCTGTTCTTAGGAAGTTATTATATCCCATTACTCACCTTTGGTTCTCCTGTTAACAGTCATTGTTAAGTCTAGTATCTTTATTTCTTTACATTTTTTTTTCTTTCCTGCCTTTCCCATGGGATATCAACTCCATAAAAGTACTTTTTCATACTCTACTGGATCCCCTGCCCCCAAGAGTCACTCATGCTCTAGTGGATCCTGAGCCCCCAAGAGTCTCTCATTCTCTACTGGATCCCCAGACCCCAAGAGTCTCTCATGCTCTACTGGATCCCCAGCCCCCCAAGAGTATTTTCACCAGAACATATTTTTCAATATTTTATTTATTATTTATTTATTTGCAGAGAGAGAGAGAGAGAGAGAGAGAGAGAGAGAGAGAGAATGGGCACTCCAGGACCTTTAGCCACTGCAAACAAACTCCTGGTTTATGGGCCACTTTGTTAATCTGGCTTTGTGTGGGTACTGGGGAATTGAACTTGGGTCATTAAGTTTTGCAGGCAAGCACCTTAACTGCTGAGCCATCTCTCCAGCCCCCAAAGCATATTTTTAATGTGAATGGAGACTAATGAAAATTTTTAATAATTTTTTTCCTTTGTAGGCCAAATACTCTTTCCAATTTTGGTCCTTCAAGATTTTAGCTTTTGAAAATATTTGAACTTGCATAGCATAATAAAGTTATAACATTTATATATAGCAGGTTTTATGTGACCTCACTAAGGAATATGAATTTCCATAATTAACTGCATCACTGCCTTATCCTAAAGCTTGTCTTCATCTTACAAGTTCTTGGTAGTCTGCTGGTACCAGAGGAAAGAGGGAGACATAAGCACTGGGCTAATTGGCTAAAGTAGTTTTAAAGAAGCACTACTCATAATTAAGACCACACTTCAGAGAAGAGACTATCACACAGAGCAACATAGCTTGAAGTATTTATCCAATCATGTTTGAATTACTATTTTAAAATCCTAAATAAGTACACATTGAGCATACAACACAGACCCCTTGAACTATACCTATATGTCTACAGGATCAGTAACCCAGCAGTTACTGACATGTAGTATTTGTTAAATGTGACAGAAGGGGGGGGTATGTGTTTGTGTAAACAGTCCATAGCATAATGTCAGGTGCTTGGCAAGACAAAAGAATGCTTTCAGCCTGAATGCTAGGACCAGCTTAATGAGCCATAAGCTAAAATAAACCTTTGCTCCCTTGTTATTTCTGTCAGGTATTTTGTCAAAGAAATGACAAAAGCAGCTGATGTTCTTCCCAACTTCCACTCAGAAGTTAGCCACAGAGATTTTCTGGTATAGCTCTTATGTGTATCCAATCTCATCATAATTTTCCATCTTTCTTATTACTGTCTTCTACTTAAAAACAGTGTTAGGGAAACAACCATCACCTTAAGATCTCTGTAGGAAATCAAATAATATTACCAGTTTTAAAGGTCAAAATAATACACAAAACTTCTTGTGCTTTAGCTAGTAGACCAGTCATTTCTCTTCTGTATTTATTTATTTATTTATTTATTTATTTATTTATTTATTTATTTATTTATTTATTTATAAGCAGAGACAGACAGAGAATGGGTACACCAGGGCCTCTAGCCACTGCAAACAAACTCCACATGCATGCACCACTTTGTGCATCTGGCTTTACGTGGGAATTGGGGAATCAAACCCAGATCATTAGGCTTTGAAGGAAAGTGCCTTAATCACTGAGCCATCTCTCCAGCCCTCTCCTATTTTTGTTAAGAGGAAATGGTGGGAGTAAGGGGAGCACTTACCAAGAAATAACTGCTTTGCTGTTGTCCAGCAAGAATTCATTCCTTTAAAATAAAATAGCAGTGAACAAAACAGGTATAAATTCCACCCTCCTATAATCCCAGCACTCAAGAGGCTGTGGTAGAAGGATCATGAGTTCAAGACCAGCCTGGACTTCACAGAGAGACCTTGTCTCAAATAAGCAACCAATAATTCCTGCTTGCCTGCTACTTTCATTCTAATATGAGAGACAAGATAGTAAACAGAAAAAATAAGTTTAACTTATAGGTAATGATAAATGTTAATGAGAAAATTAAAGCAGAAAAAGAATAGACAGAATGTTTATGTGTAGAGGAATACAATTTTAGAAAGGGATTAGCAAGAATAGTCTTTGCCTCTCTTTCAAATCCATTTTCTTTCTGCCCCCTTCCTCTGCTTCCTTGTTCACAAACAGCAATGATTAAACTCCAACTTACCTCTATGTACCTTCACTCAAAAACACCCAGCCATACTGAGTAGTCTCACTTTAAATTCATGATCACAAACTGCTGAAGGTGGTAGAGAGCTTGCTTCCAAGCAATCACTATTTTGTACTCTCTTTCAGACTCTCATATCTTCTGCAGTTTCCCCAGCCCTCCATCGTCACTTTCAGTTGATAGCCTTAGTTCCTGTGCCACTGAGAAAAGAGAACCATCAGAAGAGGGTTTCCAGTTTGTATCACTGCATTTTTACTCTTCCTTGCACCGGTTTCTATCAACTCTGCTGTCACAATGAATTGCCCAGACTCTGTTGTATTGCCAACCTCTTCATTTGTCACCACATCCCATTTCCACTTTGTTATACTGTCCCAATTAAATATGGAGAATCTTTATAAATAAATTTTTCTTAAAAATAGAATACCTGACATAATATTATAAAGTAGCTCATTGTCTTCAGAAAGAAATAAACAGAAATAATCTATGAAATAAGCAATCTAAAACAAACTATCCAGCCTTCCAAGGAACAGTCCTGCTTAAATGAAATCTTGTTTGGCTTAAAATTTTATTTGGCTATTCCACAAAAGCTGGTTAGATCTACTCAGCAAGTCACATTAGGTACCAAAGCCTTGCCTACCTTAAACAGGGGAAAAGTTAGTATCTTTACCACAAGTATATGCTCCAGTATGTACATACACACACACATGAATTTATATATATTCTAGAATCCAGTATTTAAGATGGCATTTTGATGTCTTTAGTCTTTGGTTTCAAAGCTTACCTCCTTTTCTGCCTAACCTTAAAAACCAAGTCTTGACTTAGCACTTGGGAGGCGAAGGTAGGACAACTGCCATGAATTCAAGGCCCCCTGAGACTACATTGTGAATTCTAGGTCAGACTGGGCTAGAGTGAGACCCTACCTCAAAAAACAAACAAAAATAAATTGATTGTCCTTGAGATATTTTCAATTCTTCTTTTATAATGTTTTATGTATTTGCGCATGTGTGTTTTGGTATACGTGTGTGTGTGTGTGTGTGTGTGTGTGTATTGATATAATGCAGTGAACATGTGGATGTTAGAGGACAACCTCGGAGTTTTGGTCCTCTTCTTCTACCTTGTTTGAGACCAGGTCCCTCCTGGGTTTGCCACTGGGAACTCCAGACTCCCTGGCCCACAAGCTTTAGAATTCCCCATACTGTACCTCCCATTGCTGTTGGACATTGGGATTATAGACATGAGCACCACTTTGTGTCTAGCCTTACATTGGTGCTAAGGATCCAAACTCTAGTGGTGAACATCTCTCCAGTCCTCAACTTTCTAATTCTTACAGCTTATATCCTTTAAAGTTCAGATGGATAGGAGCTATCATCACTGCTTTCCCACTGTTTTTAGTAAATTCACTATAACTAAAAGGAAAAGAATCATCCTTTGAATGCTTGTATTAATGGTAGGAGAAAAAGGAACCAGAAATTTCTAGCCTTCATCTCTCCTGTTCTTAATGGTAATTTAGTTTTTGCTCCATGAATTAGAGGAGGTTGTTTGGTTGGTTTGTTGGAGGAGTTTTTTTGGGTTCTAGGGTTGAACCTAGGGCCTTGTGGATACTAAACTGCTACTTGCCCACTGAACCACATTCTCACTTCCTGTTTTATTGTATTTTTTAAATCCTGGATGGGAGATGGTAAGAGTGATTGCTACTCAAGAATGAATACCTGAGCTTGATCCCCAACACTAATATAAAAAGCATGGCTACACATGACTGTCACCCCAGCACTGAGAGAGGAAGGAGGATTTCTGGGACTCCCTGGTCAGGCATTCCAACAACAAAAAGAAAAGGAAAGAAGAAAAGTAAAAGAAAAAACCATGAACTCCAGGTTCAGTGAGAGACACTGTCTCAAAGAAATCATCAATGATGAGGAAGGCACCTGACACCTTCCTTTGGTGTCTGCAAATACATGCACAGGGCATGCACCTACACTTACACATGCATACCACATACTACATGGATAAGAAAATTTCATGTCCTGAGGCATTTTCAATATATAGTTTGAGGACCCTGATTAGAAATGCTTTGGATTTGTGAGGGACCTTTCCAAATACATAATGAGGTATCTTAGGGATGTAGTATATACAAGAAATTAATGTATGTTTATTATAGATCTACTGCACATGGTTTGAAAGACTTCTGTTACATTTTCAGTGTCTGGGGGAAGCCAATTATGGAATTTTCCATTTATATTGGAATGCTGGTATTCAAAAATATTCAGAATATGAATTCAAGGCCAGCCTGAGACTGCATAGTGAATTCCAGGTCAGCCTGGGCTAGAGTGAGACCCTACCTCGAAAAAAAAAAAAAAAAAAAAAAACACATTTTGGATTTCAAGTTTTCAGATGAGAGAAGCTCAACTGTGTGTGTGTGTGTGTGTGTGTGTGTGTGTGTGTGTGTGTGTGTGTGTGTGTGTGTATCTGTGTCTGTGTTTATGTAATTGATTACACAGCATTTGAGCCTGAGGAGTTCTTTTCACTGTCTAAAACACTATAATTTCTTGGCTGTGCATCTGCAGTGTTTGGCTACCATAACTGCTTTTTTCAAGTTTTTTTTTAATTAACAGGATGAGAGGCAGCTGCAGGTACTGGCAGATTACAAAATGCATAATTACTAAAAGTAGCTGAAGCATATTATAGTATAATTCATAGTATAATTCAGTAGGAAAAAAAACATCTGGCAATGCTATGTTAATTTGTCATAAGAGAATTTCGAAGAAAACACTTACTGCAGCTGGCAGATCCATCCTTTCCCTGGTATGAATATACACCTTTGGTTTTTAATTCTCTCATATGGAAGAGAACTTTTTGTTGTTTAATCTTCAGTCATCATGAAGGGATTTCATGCATAGAGGGTTATAGTATCCAAAATCTATGCAGCTCATCCTTATCTTGAACTATGTCTCAATAATAACAGTGATTGCAACAATTACAGTACTTGATTATAATAGCCTAAATGTAAACTCTTATCTCATGAAATAAGGAACTGTAATGTTTCATATGTTTTATTTAAAGTATATCTGGTATTTTTAAACAGACTGCTATACTGTAAAAAAAACCTTGCTGTAGCCTCAGAACCACACCATGTCAGTTACAGTATGTGTCAGTGTGATTTAGAATGGAAGTACATTTAGTGTTGGAAATCATTTTGTTGTGGGCTGGGAATATTTGTTTCTGTGATAGACACAAACAAAATGGCTAATTATTATTATAAAATATTTAATGTTGACCTGTTTTGAAATCATCTCTACCAACTCTACCAAATTTCTATGGGCTTCTATAGTAGTTACTTTTAGTTGCTGGGCAAGATACCCAGCCAGAAGCAGATTACAAAAAAAAGGAGTTTATTTCAGCTCATAGTTTTGAAAGGAAGTTCATCATGGCAGGGAAATCATGGCAAGAATAGATAGCAGGGAATCACATCTTATCACATCAGCTGGAAGGAAGCAACAAGAGTGAAGCTAGCAGCTAGCTCTGGCAGGAGAGGCTGGACTATAAATCCTGTGGCACACCTCCACCAGCAAGACACCACCTCCCAAAGGCTCCATCACATGGAGATTAAGTACGAGGCTTAATCACAAACACATGAGGTTATAGGGGACATTTCCATTCAAACCACCCCAGTGCATCAAGCTCAGCATTTTCACACCTGCCCAAGTGATTTCATCCTATCATTTCCATTTCTATGAATAGTAATATTATAATATTACTTTTTAATATTATAGTAATAGTATACCCAGTTATTCAAGTGGAATTGTGAGTTCCATCCTAAATGTCTTCACAGCCACCAACCCCGGTGCTATTTCCTTCACCTCCTATCTCTAGAACCTGTCCGTTTCTCTCATCACTGAAGTTCAGCCTATCAATATTACTCGCTTAAATTACTTCTAAACTCCTTAAGTACACTATTGGCTTTTTCCTCCTGTAATCAGCAAGATTTTCAGATACTCTAATTACATCACTTCTCTTCTTAAAGGACATCAGCGCTTCTTTAGTTTATCCAAGATAAGTCCCCCAAGTTTTTCTCCTGACAAATACAGAAGTTGGTACCAGAAGTGGTTCTAGAGAAACAGAATTGTAAGAATGGCTTTTTCTAGTGTGATTGGCGCTATCTGGAGTCAGCTCTTCAATTTCAGTGCTACTAAAGGCCATGACAGCTTCTAAACTGGTATATGAAAGAAAAATAGAATTGGATGAATAAAAGCAGGGAAGGAAGAACAGACAATCACATCTATGTATGAAGACCAGGAAGTATGAAAGAGTAATAAATTTAGGAAACTGGAAAAGTTCAGTATGAATAGAACACAGTGCTACTCAGAGCTGTGTGTGTGTGTGTATTGGGATAAAAGATGCTGTAAATACAGATCACAAAGGAGTTCACATTTTAGGAGAAAAACTTGGGGGACTTATATTGAATAAACTGAAGAAGTGCTAATGTCCTTTAATGTGGGACTCTGCTAAGAGGTATGGAGGATATAGGGTTTTGCTGAGACCGGAAGGCATCCAGGACTGTCTCCTTCTGTTAAAGGAAGTCAAGGTGAACCTGTGACCCTGATTATCTCAAGCATATCCTGGACCCTCCAGGCAGGCCACAGCTGAGCCCTGAGATAAGCAGGCAATTCAAGGCCTAAACTCACTCCAGCTATAATAACAAACCTAAACAATATGGTTACAGTTCCTCTGCAGCCATCACTATTGTATACATGTCTAGAGTCACATAGAAAGACCCCCCAAACTTATCTATCAAACTAGGCATCAACAGGCTACTGCCCCTGCCAATCCACTCATGAGACATCCACAGACTAGGCTGCCCCTACCAATCCCCTTACTGCCTATGCCCCTACCTCTGCCTTTTCCTCTATAAACAACCTTTATCTATACAATATACAATCTGCTCACTGCAACTGCATCCTGAGAGTCATTTCTCTCATCAGCTCACAGCTATTTCAAGGCTCTGTTCACCCAGCTCCGTGGACAAACAGGGAGTTGATGTGTGCTGCAACTCCCCAACTAAGCTACGGACCTACACTTTAAGAAGAGAAGTACACATATGGGATCTGTCCATGGGGTAGGGGTTATGAATTGCACAAGAGTTAGCCAGTTTTCCCCCACCCAATTTTGTGTGTTGTTGCTGAGAGGGGCAATGTCTCTGGATATTCTCCCCCACCATGGCGTTTACATTCAGTCCGCCTCCTCTTCTGCTCAGTTCTCTGAGTCATGGTGGGTGAGTTTTAAGTCTGCTTTATTGTTGACATCTTTATTGTTGACTTCTGGATTGTGTTGGGTATCATTGGTGTCTGTCTCCATTGACCTTTCATGGGTTATTTGACTTGCTGTGGCAATAGATCTCTAGTTTATCTTGCTACTTTCTCATAGGTTGCATTTGGGCCCTATGTGATTCATCTCCTGCCAGGATGTCATCCATCATCCCATGTCTTGTTGGTGGAATTGGGTTGCCCATGGCTCTTTACCTGCCTTCTGAAAAATGCAAACAGAATTTCCATCAGAGTGAGATCAGTATAGGTTAAAGGAGACCAACATTGCTATTTTGGCAAGATTCTAATGGGTGTAGCCTCTCTGTAGCTCTCTGGTAGTGGGAATTTCCCCTAGGAGCCCAGGGTTCTTGGTCCCCATAAGATTTTGCCATGGATCACAGTTCCAGTTAAGGGTTCCTTGTCACTAAGCAGATCTATTAGCCAATCAGTAAGCTGTTGATTACCCTCCTAGGTTTAGCACCACTGTTGCACAGATGACACTTCTTGACTTGCTGGTCTCTTCCATATATTGGTGTGTTCAGCATTCTCGTGACGTATTATATATCAATGAGGACCAACCTTTAAATACTAACAACTGACAAGTTTTATCACCTATGTTTCTTAGCTTTACTGTCAAATTTCTCTGTCATTCATATTTTTATATATAAAATGGCATCTCACGGAGTGGTTTTGACAACTTACTAAGTTAATTTCTGAATGCACCTAAACAGTTTCTGGCACATACCAACCACTGTGAGAGTGTTTGCTTGTAGTATCACCACCATCATCTACACTGGTTTTTATTGAATACTAGATTATAAGCATTCAAAGATGAATGTATCAGTGTTGGTTACCATGCAGTGAGAGGTAACAGAGCTTGATGAACAGATTTATAAGGACAAAAGTAACATAATAACTATATTTAGATTTAATGATTAGTATCTTTGTTACCTTAAATTTTATGGTAGATTATTACTATCCACCATTCAGATTATTGTCTTAAGTAAATGAATAGTTTAGACAACAAATTATGCAGTAGGTCATTTCTGTTTTTACATAACCTGAATGTCGGCTAACTTATAAATGTGATTTTCCATCTTATCCTCAGTTGTGCTAATAGGTTTTCATCAGCCCTGATATGCATGATCTTTGCCATTAATTACATTTATCCTGGTAAACTGGCCCCTGTGGGCATTTTGGGTTTTCTCTGTTTTGTTGGGACAGTAGTTTTAAGCTGCACAAGATACTCTTAAATACAATTTACTGTATCTTGTTATAAAGCACCAAATAAAGCTAAGATAAAACATTTATGCTTATCATGAAATGAGTCTCCTCACCATGAAACTTAACTAAGCCATTGGGTTAGAATGAGCAGTGTCTTTGATGGGCAAATTCTGGGGTGACAGTACTGTGTTTGCCACCACATGACTCACACCATGTCATAAGAATTGTTCTGTAAATAATAGTTTAGTAAATATCCTGACCTATATATTTATAATACATGGCTTACTGATTTTAACAGTTGTTCATTCAAATATGGGCTACTCTAAGGACTTACTGAGTTTTCAAACTACTTGTATATTTTATTGGAAAAAAATAAGTCTGGGGTTATTTTAGAAGCATTAATTAGTTGAATGATTCGGCTGGGGAGATGGCTTGGCAGTTAAAGGCTCTTGCTTGCAAAGCCTGCCAATCTAGGTTCAGTTCTTCACCCACCAAAGTAAAGCCAGACAGGCATTTGCTTGCAGTAGAAAGAGACCCTGGCATGCTCAAACACAAGCACACATGTGAAAATAAATAAGTTTTTTTTTAAATTAGTTGAATGATCAAAAGCCAGGAGAGGCTCTTGAGACCCCAATCCTCTCTGAGGAACTATAGTCAGTTAATGGTGGCTGCCAAAGGAGAATCATTGTCTTTAGTGGTATAGTGACTGGTAAATTGTACCAGTAAATAACCCCCTACCTACCTGTGCTCATGCAAGCAATCTTACTTAAACTCAGTGGGCTGCACCAAAAAAATAAAATAAAATAAAAAATAAAAATAAATGAAGTGGGGGAAGGAGGATTAGGAGAGGTTAATGAGAATAAATATCGTCAAAATATAGTATATACATAAATGCATGAAATTGCCAAAAATTAAATAAAATCAAAAAGAACCAATTTTTTAAAGCCAATATTGAATTAACTGTTTTAATACTAAGAAATCGATTTGATCTATGTTCTGACTTTAAGGCTACATTCTATTCTTAGCCTGGGACTTTTGAAATGATCTTCGGCCCACAAAAATGGGGGCAGGGAAGAGGGAAATGGTGGTACCAACACATGACTCACACATACAGAGTTTCTACTTACTAGTAAAAAATAAAATTAAAATATATAGTGCATGTATGTTATAAGAAAAAGCAAAAAAGGAGACAATCATGGCAATACTTCTGTACATTAAATAATTTCAGCTGATGAACCATAGAAGATATTAGCAAATAAAATATAGGATCTATACAACCAATCACAAGTAGCATTCCATGTACAGCAAACTGAACTTGGAGCAATAGGTGTTGCCTTTAAATGACAAGATTTGAACTTCTCTATGAGGCATTGTATATGAATCTTTTGTTTGTTTTATTTTTTAGACAGTCTTATTCTGTATCCCATGCTGACCTCAAACTCAAAGTGATCCTTCTGCCTTAGCCTCCTGAGGCATGTACCGCCATGCTTGGCTCTGTCTAGGAGTCTAAAAACACATCCTACAGAAACAGTGGCTCATGAATTATAAAACAAAATACGCTATCTGTTAATGAATATTTCAATATGCTCAATAATGTCAATTATATACAATGTAGTATAACCCCTAGAATACGTGTGTATTTATAAAGAATTTAATGTGTTATTTGAAATATGAACAAATAAAAAGGGTCTTGTAATTTTACTTAAAACATGAATATGTGTCTCACTAATAAAGATTCAGTTGAACATCAGTGATAGTAAAGTCTCTCCTCCTCCCCACCCCCTTGTGTTAATAGGAGTGAGCTGAGTCGACAGAAACTTCATACCCAAGAGCTGATTTCCCAGCTTGAAATGGCAAATGAAAAGGTAGTTGAGGTAAGAGAATGACTCCCCTGGAAAGTGCTTTATGCTGCAGCCTGATGTACATGTTGAAGAATCTTATCTGCACCAAATCCAGTTCTGTACTTGGAAATAACCACATCGAAATCATCCATAACTTATAACAGTCCACACAGACCCATCATCTGTAAATAATAAGAAGAACTCCTATTTCTGTGGTACTAGTATAACTTATGTAGTGTTTCAGAGAATATGTTAGCGTCCTCTTTATTCTTATGCATATCTAAGATTATCTGACTCATTCCTATTATTTTACTTTATCACAACGGCACATATAAAATACTTTCACCTAATGGGTTGTACTAAAATATTAGAAATTTATACAATAGAACTAAATAGGGCAAAAGTTCATCTTTTTCCTAAGGCTTTAAAGATGCAAACGGTTTCTGGGCTGTAATTTGGACTTTCTAGCTATCTAGCTCTTCATTTCTGTCCTAACTTCAGGTATATTTGGTAAAATCCTTCATTCCCTGTTGTCTCCTAAAGATACAGTGAAGTGATTGTTCCTGAGCATCATGCCATTGCTAACATCAGAGACTAGACAACAAGTCTAGAAAAGCTGCTAAAATTCTCTTAATATTCTAAGAAAGGAAGATTTTCAGCAGTCATGTTGACAATATTAGAAGACTAAAAGGAATCAAAAAGATCAGATTTATTCAATCTGAACATTTCTTCACCATAACGGTAGTCATGCAGAAACAAGTATATCACATACTGTCTGGTTATAATTATGAAAATAATTATTATAGAGAAATGGCTCCGCAGTTAAGGTGCTTGGCTTCAAAGCCTAACAACGTGGGTTTGATTTCCCAGTACCCACATGAAGCCAAATGCACAAGGTAGCACCTGCAACTGGAGTTCATTTGTAGCAGCGAGGCTCTCTCTCTCTCTCTCTCTCTCTCTCTCTCTCTCTCTCTCTCTCTCTCTCCCTCCCTCCCTCCCTCCCCCCGTCTCTCTCTCCCCCTCCCTCCCTCCGTCTCCTTCTCCCTCTTCCTTTCTATCCTCCTTCCCTTCCTCCTTCATTCTTTCCCTTCCCCTCCTTCCTTCTCTCTTTCTCTCCCTCTTTTGTCTCTCTCAACTCCTTGAAAATAAATTAACAAAATTAACTGAAAATTATTATAGATGAATAGATTATTCACCAGCTTTTCTCTGATAAATGGTGTGCCTCTTAATTTAAGACTAACTACTTAAACAACTTGGTAAATTAGTACAGCCAAAATAGTTCTTTTCCTAAATTTTCATTTTTTCTTGGAAATATGAGAAATATAATAAGCTTGTTTTAACAGAACACTGTTATTTCAGTATCGTGTATTACTAGGCCTGATGTTTACTATACTCACTTGTATGTCAGGTCATAAAGAACTTTCTAGTTCTTAATGGAAAAAAAGGTTTTCTAGTCATTCCTGATTGACTCTATATTAGTCTCTTAATTCAGGTAAATACTAGAAAAACTGTGTAACAATTCTGTCTGTCTAAAAATGCCTTTTTTCAGATAAACCATGGTCAGACTGGTAAATATAGAAAAAGATAATACGTTTTCAGTTTAACTTGTCCTCATGACAGTATGTAGCTAGTGAGTGATAGCTTGCTATTCATAACACTATCTTTATTTTACATGTAAAAAATTTAAAAATAGTCCAGAGCTTTCACAATTATTCCATAAAGCATATCTACATCACATAGGAATTTTTAATTTCTCTTATATTCTTCACAGAATGAAAAGTTAATTCTGGAACATCAAGAAAAAGCCAACAGACTTCAAAGGCGTCTAAGTCAGGCAGAAGAGAGGGCGGCTTCAGCGTCCCAGCAGGTAGGGAGCATCCTCATTATCCAGAGATAATAAATAGCACTAGTAGATCAAAGACAAGCAGAATTCCTCACATGTTCCCAAAGAACTAGTGATTTAATTTTCACTTGATTAACCTAGATAAGATTAGTCCCTTTAATACTTGTGATTGAAAAAGGAAACATCAAAAATCAACATCAGTATCCTCCATTTGACATCTACATCTAGAACTATACTGGCCAATATAGTAGCTACTAGCCACTGATAAATATTTAACTTAAATTAATAAAATTTAAAGTAGAGGTTTTCAATCATAGCCAGATTTAAGTGCTCAGTAGTTCTGTGTTGCTATCAGATTGAACATCATTGATAATATTTCTGTCATCACAGAAATTTCTGTTGGATAGCACTGCACTAGACATATTCTGTCATTAGGCAGATATTTGCTAGTAGATTTGAAAGTAAATAATGACTCTGAATAAATGTAAGTTATACTCCCTTTCTGTTCATTTTAGTTTTAAGTGCAGAAAAATGATTCCACTTACATGTTATCTTTATTTGATGCACATTTTTATATGACCAAATACATCCAAAATTGTACTTTGGGAAATAGATTAGAAAATGCAGAATATCAGTAAAATACTAAGGAGTAATTTCTCATAACACACACACATCATATAAGTGAAGTGAGATATTTATACTAAAGTAGAAATAATAGTTCTTCCTTTAACAATGAAAAGAGAACAGTAATCACATAGGTAAGAAACAGATATGAAATAGATGGATGGCAGATAGAGCAGTCAACAAATCATTACCATATTATTAATTAACATTTGGTTATAAATGTACTACACCCATAAATATGACAATATTCTTATCTACTAATGGCCTACTGTGGTGCCATTCATTGCATAGCCATGTGACTGAGCAATTTCAACTTTTCTAAGCCTCAGTTAGATTTTGAATATTTAAAATGAGGCTTATACTTCCCAGTGAGATGAATAAGAATTTAATTTTAATCTCATACCATTTTTGCCTATCAAATTGGTAACATGTTGTGAGGGCAATTTCATCCATTACTGAGAAAAGTGCACATTGATAGTTAATTTGAAGCACAACTGGGCAGTTCTATTTGCACCCTTCAAAGTCTCTTTAAGGAAGCAAGCATGTAAAAATACTAAGTTGAGGGGTTAAGGAGCTAGATCAGTGGGTAAAGTGTTTGCTGCTCAAACATGATAACTTACATTCAGATCCCCAGTAACCAATGTAAAATGCCAGATGTAGCAATTCCTACCTGTAATTCCATCACTGGAGAGGCAGAGACATGAGGATCCCTGGGGTTTGCTGATTAGCTTGTCTAGCCCAATTCATTAAGTCTAACTTCAGTGAAAGACCCTGTTTCAAAAAGTAGCAAGTGGACTGGAGAGATGGCTCAGAAGTTAAGAGTGCTTCAGTGTGCAGTGGTGGGAGGGAGCCCAAGACCACTGAGTTGGATTCCTAGAACCCATATAAAGATCACTGTGACCACTCAAGTCTGGAACCTCAGTCCTTCAGAGAGCAGAGACCTGAGTATTGCTGGGGCTCATGAAATTGCAAAGCTCCAGAATTAATACTATCACAATAAAATAAGCAGAAGAGAAATGCAGGGGCGGGCACCCAAATGGAGGAGGACTCCCCTGGCCTCCATGGGGACACACACACACACACACACACACACACACACACACACACACACACACACACGAATACACCAAACACACCATGTCACACCTACCACACACACAAAGTAACCATTACATACACCTGACATGAATATCTGGCCTCCACATGCATGCATACATACACACATTCACTCACACACAGAGAACATACATACTCATACATACCACTCATACACACAAAAAAAAAAAATACTAATTTCAGCATTTGTCCTTAATTATAGATTAAAAATCTTTCAAGAGCTGGAAAGATGGGTCAGTAGTTAAAGGTACTTGCTTGGAAAAGCCTGAGATCCCAGTTTCAATTCCCAAGCCACCCATGTAAGCCAGGCTCAAAAAATGGTGCAAGTATCTGGCATTCATTTGAAGCAACAAGAGACCTTGTGCTCGCATGCTCATGTGCAAGTCAATAATTTTTTTTTAATTCTAATAACAGCAAGAGACCAGTTAAATTATTCATACAAAGAAACATTTGCAAATGTTTGCCTTGTTTTTTGAAAAAGGGTCTAATGTAGCCCAGACTGACCTTGAACTCACCATGTAATTGAGGTTGACCTTGAACTTCTGATCCTCCTAACTTCTGGGATTACAGGAGTGTGCCACCGTACCTGGTTTATGCATTGCTGAGAATCAAATTTAGGTACATGTGTGGCAAGTACCAACTGAGCTTCATCCCCAAGCCAAAAATTTCCAGACCTTAAGAGAAATAAAGTAGATAAAATATGCAATTATTTCTAAGGTAGATCATATAGAAGAAAAAGCAGTGAGGAAAAGTGAAAATAGACTTAATTTTTTTAATAACAAGAAATGGGGAAATATATTTTTTATTTAGAATATATCTAGAAAATATACTTTAAACTGAAAATAGCTAGACATGGTATTGCATGCCTATAATATAGCAGTCAGGAGGCTGAGGCAGTAGTATTGCAAGGTTCAAGGCTAGTCTAGACTATATAGTGAGACTATCTCAAAAATCAAACGACCAAGCAAAGCCCTAAAAAAAAGGGGCTATATCTGAAGAAAGAACTAGAATGAAATAAGCAATAGAAAGAAACTTCCTTTATGTTGTGTGTTATTCTGTACTGTTAGATCTTGTTATCACATATGGATATATAATTAATTCCAACTGTTGTTCAAAGATGACTTTCCTCACTTATGATATAACATCATCTTATTACCGCTCTGTATTGTATTTGCTCAGATTTAGTTTGTGTTTTAGACACTTTCCTGACTAACTTTTATATAGATGTTTTCAGCCATATGTAAAATATGTTTGGGGGGCTGGGGGATTTGGCTTAGTGGATGAGCACTTGCCTAGCAAGCACAAGGCCCTGAGTTCAGTCCTCAGTGCTGCAAAAAAAAAAAAAAAAAAAAAAAAAAAAAAAAAAAAAAAAAAAAAAAAAAAAAAAAAAAAAAAAAAAAAAAAAAAAAAAAGACAAAACCACAAAAAGACCAAAAAAAAGAAAAAACAAGGAAACTAAAATATGTTTGGGAATTCAGAGTATATCACTGTGAGCTATGGTCTGTCACATTTGACATGCATTTTTGTAATGTTAATACAGGCACTTTAAATTCTCAAGAATAAAGCACAAATGAGCATACACACACATAAAGTGACCTCTTTCAGTGACTATTGGTTGTGTTGTATGGTACTGTACTTTGTATTAGTCTAACGTTCTCTATATTAAAAGTAACTATTTACTGATTGTTTATTTTAATTGCAGCTCAGTGTGATTACAGTGCAGAGAAGAAAAGCAGCCTCCATGATGAATCTGGAAAATATTTAAAAATATTCATAGTTCACTGACAGACTGTAGAGTTGAGAAAGCTGTTGGACTAGAAGTATGTTGAAATGGTGAAGCCTGAAGAGAGTGGTGAAGGCTTGTGTCATTTTGCATAAGCATTTTCCATTCTGTTTTGAGGATTATTGGAAAACAGAAAAGTGACAGCTTCCTGTATGGAGAAAAAAACTATAATTCTATATCTGAGCTTCTATGGAGAATAAAAACCAGCTGAGAAGAATTCACTGCCTTCATCAATGTGTCTATTTCTAATTACCCTTTTTTCCCATGGAATAACATAATCATTTATAAAGAGGTTTTTAAAAAATTCTAGAATTTGATATTTTACATTCTAAGATTTAGGAATTTTCATGTCTGATACTGTCATATTTTTATTTTTATTACTAATAAGTAGAAACTGTATGTACAAGTCTTGTGCTGGTACACCCATTTTCCTTCTCCCTACCCCTATTGTACTGAGGACCCTCCTCAATGGAATTGCCAGAATGCTCCAGGGGATGGAGGGTATGAGTTTTACAAGCAGCAGACTGTTTTATTTCTTTTTTTTGGGGGGGGGGTAAAGGGAGGAATGATTCTGGATATCCCCCCACCACCACCATGGCTCTTACAATCTTTCTGCCCCCTCTTCCACATAGTTCTCTGAGCTATGTTAGGTCTGCTTTAGTGTTGAAGACTTAAGAATCTCTGGGTTTCTACTTTGGACTGTTTTGAGTGTCCTTTGAGTCTGTCTCCATTACCTTGCATAGGTTGTCTAGCTTGCTGTGGAAGCAAGACTCTTGCTCATCTCACCATGTCCTCTGTGATTTCACTTGGGTGTCCTAGATGATGTGTTGCAATGGTTCATCTGCCTGGAAGTCAGCTATCATTTCAGGTCTTGTTAGTAGAATTGAGTTGTCCACGATTCTCACTGCCTTCTAGAAAACAGATTCTCCAGCAGAGAATGAGATCAGCATAGGTTAAATGGGACAAACATTAATTTGGCGAGATTATACTGGGAGTAGCCTCTCTTTAGGCCCATGGTTAGTGGGAGTTTCCCTTGGGGTCTGGATTTTTGGTCTCATAGGAATTTGCCCTGGATCTCAGTTCCAGCTAAGGGTTCCTTGCCAATTAGATAGCAGTTCATTACCTACTTGAGTTAAGTGCCACTATTACACAGGTGAGTAATTCTTGCCATACTGGTCTCTGTCGTATAGCAGTGTCTTCTGCTTTCTCCCAACATCATGGGCCTGTTTCCCCTGGTAGCTCATGTAGTGCATTCCAGCACTATATGGGTTAACCATCTTTGAACTGGCTTCCTTCCTGGTTCCTGTGGGGTCTCTAGGTGTTGTGTGACAGCAGCAATAGGGTTTTACCTTTTTCCTGGGGTGGGTAATCAAGTTCTTTGACAGAAACCTGTCTTGTTTAGGGGACCTCATAGGTCTCTCCAATAAACAGCTCAATGTTCTTGCATAGGGAGTTATAAGCTAGAACCAGATGTATTAGAGTTAGGCTTCATCTCACCTCCTTCAGGGCCCTTAATAACTAATTTTGATAATTCTTAATACATTTTATATTGAATTCATAAATGTAATTATGCACTTTCCCAAATGATGTTGTCATGTATTTTAATGTATAATATTAAAGATTAATTTCTAATTTACATGATTTTCTGTATTCATAGAATTTGATATTTAAGAGTTTAGGAGTGGTTTGATGTTTTTACTCAAAGCAATACTAAACCAATAGAGATCTTCATCTGTAAGATTGCATGACTTTGAGCTGGTGTAGTCCTTTGGTTCTTCGTACATCCACTTTGCTACTCTCGATTTTGATTTGAGCTTGGTACACACTGGTTTTTAGTATTTACAGCAGGTGTGTAACATGTGGATAACCATTTTGAAGACTAGTGCACAGAAAAGACAAGTAAGTTGGAGATAGCATTACAATATGTCTCAAGGTTAGGAATGATGCTGACAAACTGTCGTAATCCTATGAGTCTTTTTCATGGAGCTGAGATTTAAAGCCATGGGAGTGTAGGAGTTTGCCTTGGGCCATCCATGACCAAGCCCTTCAGCCTCTCCCCATGCCACTCCTCCCTCCATTCTTGTGCTCTAGAGTTGGTGACTTCTCATCCTACCAACAGTCTCAGCAAACACTTTGCATTTACACATTCTTCAGATTTCTATGTAAACATCACAGCCTTGAGGAGGCTTGTCTAGTCTCAGCTTAATTTCCTTGTTGTCCTGCTCTTAATAGTGAGTTGTATTTTTCCTTCATAATCCTTGTCAAAAATTGTAATGAACTCTTTATTCCTTGACAGACTAGAAAGTCCCTTAGAGCATGGTTAAATTTTGTTGTCAACTTGACCTGTTAGTAATCTTGGATGGGTCTCAGGTTGTTCACAGGAAGTAAGCCTTCTCAGTAGAGGGCAGGATGTAAGGAGTTAGCTAGAACCAAACATCCCTTCCTGGAAGGGCAATACAGGAAGGAAATTCCAGACACTCAAGGAATAAACAAGTCTGGGAAATAATTGTAAGACATTCCACACACACTCTAAGGCTATAAAAAGGGGAAGGAAATTTCTACCCCCACCACTCCCTACCTGTTTGCTGGTGTGTGTGTGTGTGTGGTGATGGTTTTTCTCTCTCAGGACTGTGAAAAAGGGGCCAGCCTCTTTCACTATTATGGAACTTCCCTTGGATCTGTAGCTTCAATAAATCCTTTTCTCCGATAACTGTGCCTGGTTTAGAAGTTCATCCCAGCAGTGCATGAGCAGACTATGGCACATTTGGTACCAGGAGTGGGGTGATATTGCTGAGATGAATCTCTGATCATGTGGAATTTGGTATTCTGGAACTTGTGTGCTAGAGGAATGGACATGGATTTGGTACTTGAAACTGAAGACATCTTCCAGACCAGTAAGCCAAGTTTTATTCTGTTGAGAATTTGAAAATGCTAAGTGCAGAGTGAATTGAATTTGGAGGCTTGGCTTATGAACTTTCTAAGGGGAAGAAGAGACTACAGAGAACTTTATTGGAACTCTGTTACTGGAATGAAGGATGGATGTGTTGTACTACCCATGCCCAGAGAGCTTGATCAAGGTTGAATTTAAGTAATGGACTGAGGTGTTTAGCTAACAATATGGAACTGAGAAGTTAAGATTTTAAAGTTTGAAAATTTAAGGCAAGTTTAACTTATTGGCACAGAGTCTGGCTTTAGGTTACTGAAACTTCTGTTGTCAACACATTAGCAATTGCTTTACATTGAAACAATGGAAAGGATGCCTGAGGTATTTCTACCCAGGAAGGACTGAATGATAGACTGCAAACTCTTTTGGAAGCAGATAGCTGAAAGGAAGGAACCTGCTTTTCAAGGTTTTTTTTTTTTTTTTTTCTCAAAATTAACAACATGTCTGTGTCCTACTTGCCTGATATTGCTTTTGGAAGCATGAAAAATGCATGTGTGGAGTGCGTCATGTAGTGCACTTGGTTCCAGGAGCCACTGCTGAGATGTGGTATATGGAACAGAATGTGAAGTTCCTGATAGCCCAGTGAAGCCTTTGGAAGATGGAACATGGTTTGCAATGGTGACCCAAAAATGTTTGGATATACTAGGACTGTGCAAGGGCTACCATGGAGTGCTGTTGGCTAGGGATGGAAATTTTCTCCAGCAACTCAGCCAAGCTGGAGGGGTGTAATTGGAAAATCCAGAGAATGTCATTCACTGGTTGTGATATCAGACTTGAACTGTAGGTGTTTAATATTTGCCTAATGGTTGTTGAATTTGCACTGGTTCAGTCTCTCCTTGCTATGCTTCATAGAAGTTGGAAATGTTTACTCTGTGCCATTATATGTTAAAAGCATGTAACTTGTTTTTATTCTACAGAACTCATAGTTAAGGGACCTTGCCTTGTGTTGGCAAGGGGGGAATTGTATGTTTCCAGTTGTACACAGGATAATTATGTCATGTTAGGCAGAATTTTGATCTTCTTTCTGTCTTCATTTGGAAATTAAATATGATGTAAGGAGATACTGTTTGATTCAAGATTGCAAAGGGTGGACTTGTGATGGTTATTTTTTGTTGTCAACTTGACCTGTTAGTAACCTTGAGTGAATCTTTGAGGTTGTTCACAGAAAGGCAGGATGTAAGAAATCTCAGGGTAACTAGAAACAAGCATCCCTTCCTGGGAGGGCAGTACAGGAGGGAAATTCCAGAGACTCAGGGAGTAAACAAGTCTGGGAAAGAGTTGCAAGACCCCAGCCTAAGGCTATATAAAGGGGAAGGAAATTTCTCCCTCCCTCACTTCCCCCACCACACACCTGTTTGCTGTTGTGTGTGTGGTGCTGCTAATGACTTTTCTCTCTCTGCTTGGACTGTGAAAAAGGGGGCCAGCCTCTTTCACCATTATGGAACTTCCCCTGGATCTGTAGCTTCAATAAATCCTTGCCTCCCATAACTGTGTCTGGTGTAGAGTTTCATCCCAGTGGCACTTGAGCTGATTATGACAATGATCATATCTGTTTTCATTCATCCCTGTATCCTTTGCACCCAGCATGGTTCCTGGCACATTGGGAGCCTATGAGGTGAGGTTCCATGGTATAATGGTTACCACTCTGAAATAGTCTATGAACTGATTATTTAAGGACAAGGCCATACAGAATGGCCTCATTTGTTAGACAAAGTCAGTGCCCTTCTTTGCATTCTAACTTTAATAACCTCCTCTCCAGTTGGCTCCTCTCTTGAATACTTAGGTATTCTGTAAGAAAATAGGTTATATGTAGTGTGAAGATGATATGCCACTCCAACTGTGTATCCAACAGACTGGCTGTGTTTAGCAACAGAACTGAGCACAGTAGTTATTTTTATTTCAGAAAAGTTTGTTAGTTAATTTCTAATGTGAAACTGTAGTAGAGTTAACATTTCTCATATTGGTCAATCTTCATTAACAAAGAGAGCAGCATTCTATGAATGTGAACTGTGTTTTAGAAGACAGGGACAATGAATAGACTAAAGAAAATAAATTGCATAAATCTGAAATTGAAGCCAATACAGCCAGTTCATTTTATTTATTCATGTTTCTTTATTGTGTCTCCTGAGAAGAAAAGAGATATGATTGCTTCTTTTCCTGTATATAACTATGCAAATTGGGACAGCCAGTACTCTTCTAGTTTCCCCTGTGGTGTGAGAGCTGTAACTGCTTCATTTATGGGAGTGCCCTGGCAACAGCTCAGCCATGCATCTGTTCTTCAGATACTATTGCATAGTTGCATCATCTTCCAAACTAACCTCAAACAAACCAGATGAGAAACACCTTAAACAAAGCACTATCACTCTCTTCTTTGACATAGTATATTTTATTACTCTTTCCAAAATAACAAATTTGGCCAGGTACAGTTGCTTACTCCCTAACCCCAGCACTTAGTGGGCCAAGGATCACTGTGAGTTTGAGGCCAGCTTGTGCTATATAATCATTCCAGGTCACCGTGAGCTACTGAGAATCTGTCTGAGAGGAAGAAAGGGAAGGAGTGAGATAGGGAGGGAAGGAGGGAAGAAGGAGAAAAAGTAAGAGGGAAGGGAGGGGAATTTTTTTAAGTAAAAACAAATTCCTAGTAAGCTTTTTTTAAAGAAATAAACTTATCAAAAGTAATTAAATTTGGTTTACCTAAACATGTATGTATGCATATGGATTTGTAGAAAGACACTGACTGCAGTATCCTAAGGTTACTTATGAAATTTGTCTCTTACCAATTCTTAGGACAAAAATATATAGCATTCCGACAATACTAATGCTGTTATATCCATATAAAGAAGAAAAATATATACATAACTATCAAAAGTCATAGGATGGAAAGGCATCTTGAAAATTATTTTTAATAATTCTAGCACCTTGTAGCTCAAGAAGTCCCCATAAGGCATTACAATGGGCTGAGGATATAGCACAGGCATCAAACACTTGACTAGGGTGCAAAAGACCATGGGATCAATCCCCAGAACCTCCCATGTGCTGCACATTCCCACAGATACTCCAGGATGTGCACCATTACCCTTTTGGTCTCTTCCACTAAGAACATATATCCTGGCTCCTCTTCATCACCCAGCAACTGTGGTTATCTAGTCTTTGTTCAGTCTGGTCTATATTGATGCTATTTCCTCTCCCCAGAATATCAAGAGAAACCCAGCCTTCTGCCTTAGGAATGAATATCCATTTGTGTCATACTAGTTGTATCAAGCAAGCCTGTCCAAGAAAAACTGTCGGCTTTCCAGGTTATTCCAAGTAATCCCAGCAGGTTCCTTTTATGCTTAGTGGATCCCTTTACTTCCTTCCATAAGATACGGGAGTTTTCACTTAAATGTTTTCATTCAATAACAGCCTGGCCCTTTTTTTGAAAGAACAAAAGTGAGGAGGATCAAAAGTTCAGGATTATCCTGAGCAATATAGTACAGCCTGGACTATATCAAACCCTATCTCCCAAAAAAGTACCAATTTCTAAGAATTAAACACTCTTAATAAATGTCAAAAGAAGAATTATAAAACCATTGACAATCAAAAACAATTCAGATAAGGATCCTGGATGGATATTAAATTTAAAGGTGAAAAGCTGATTAACTGCATCTATAGCTTTAAAGATTCTCCTTAAAATATACTTAATAATTACAAAGGGCAAAAAGTATTTTTGTACATAGTGAATTGCAGGTCAGCCTGGGCTAAAGCAAAACCCTAACTCTAAAAACAAACAAACAAAAAAAAAAGGTATTGGTATAGTAATCTGGAAGACTGTACCTTAGCCAAGGTTCAAAGTTACCATGACAGTTACTAGGACACATGGACATCATGGGCTTCCTCTATGGAGCACTAAAGAGCTTTCAGTGTTGCTTCAGTATAGTCCTGCTGTAAGCATATAACATGAATCAAGTTAGAACATTTATTTCAGGAAAACCCAAACCAAAGAACATTATAGAAATTATCTGGCCTGTACTCTTCAAAAATGTTAATATAAGTGGCATAAATTCTTAGAGGTGAAAAGATTGAATGCAATATGTGCTATATCCTTTTGCCCTAAAAGGAGGGCAGGACAAGTGGCAAAGTATGAATGAATGCTATAGTATGGATTATGTTATAAAAAGAAAAATGACAGCAGACTTAATATGATGTGTAAGGAAAACTGTCAGCACTCCAATCTGTGAAGATTAAAAATAAAATACAAGCATCTCCTCTTTTGTAATATCCTCTTCAAGATAAAAGAAAACGAGAGTGGTTGGGGAGATCACTCAGAGTTAAGAGCACTCGCTTGACTTTAATCGGGTTAAGTTCCCCGGCCACCCACATAAAGCTGGACCAATACTCATTTGCAGCAGCAAGAGAACATTTGCATGCTCACACATGTAAGTAGTTTTTTAAAAAAGAAAATGCCATCAATCAGAAACACATTTTTGCAAATACTTAAAAGAATTCATTGGAGAGTCTTTCCCTAGACCTATGATAAATATACTGATCTGTATTACCAGTATCTATTCATTGAGACTCTATCATATGCTAGGTGTTTGTGTTATAAGCAGTCCAACACCCTTGCTAAGTAGGCAGTATTTTCTTTTTGAAGGTGTAAAATGTGATAAAAGTTCAGTGACTTACCAAGAGTCACATAGTGGGCAAGTGGCATAGCAGGGTTGGAACCATCCCTATTCAGCACCAAAATGTCTTCTCCTGTGCAGTACCCCAGGTCCCTTCAATCTGAGTGCCTGGGAAGACAAGCCTTCTGGAACAGAGGCTGGAACTCAGGTTCTCTCTTAGATCTCAGCTGACTCTTACCCTGTCTATCCATGCTGTCCTTTATAATTTACAGATCTGAACAATGCTGCTGCTGCTTCATTCATCTGACTTACATTATGACCCTCTCTGGGAGTGTATTAGTTGTCTGGTTTGTATTGACATATGTTCATTGTACCTAGTGTTGGGTTCCTAAAGACAATTTTTCAAGTATTTGTCCCTCTTTCTCCTCTTACCCTTTCCTTCTTGCTTCCTAATCTCCCTTCTACTTTCGTGTTATATTTTTACATATTATTTATGAAATCTAGGATCCACAAATAAGGGGAAATCTGTTGCCTAAGTCTGGCTTATTTCACTTAATGTAATGAATCTCAGTTACATCTGTTTTCTAGGAAACTACATAATTTCACTCTTCTTTATGGCTGAAGGAAACTCCATTGGATATATATGTCACATTCTCTTTAACCACTCATCTGCTGATGGGCACCTGTGTTGATTCCCTAACTATTGTAAATAGTGCTGCAATAAACATAAATATGCAAGTATCTCTGTGATATACTGACTTGAGTCCATTGTATCTATACCTAGATGTGGTACAGCACTATATTTAGTTGAATTTCCCTACTGATTTCCATACTGGTTGGACTCATTTACCTTCCTACCAGCATATATGGCTGTCCTTTTCCCCATATTCTTATTGGTGGTGTTTGTTTTCATTATGATAGCTAGTCTGGCTGGGGTGAGAGAGAATCTCAATATAGTTTTAATTTGCATTTCTTTTATGGCTAAGGATGTTGAACATTTTTCATTTCTGGTGGGCATGCACTTCATCTTCTAAGAACTGTCTGTTTCATTAGCCCATTTATTGATTGGCTTGTTTGGTGTTGTTTGTTATTTTGTTGATTTTTTTGTATTTACTTTTCAAGTTCATTGTGTATGCTAGATATTAATCATCTTGGCTAGGAAAGATTTCTTCCCATCCTGTAGCTGTCTCTTCGTTTGTTTCCTTTGCTATGCAGCTTTTTAAGTCCATATAGTCCCATTTGTCAGTCCTTGGGATTTTTTTTTTTCCTGAACTGTTGAAGTCCTTTTCAGAAAGTCCATACCTATGCCTGTATCTTGAAGTGTCTTCCTTTCTTAAAGAATGGTATTTAAAAGACATTTGCTTAGAACTACTTGAGGTGATTATCATCATCATGAACATGTGATACAAAAAAAAAAAAAAACAGTGAAGCTGGAGCAGAGCTGCAGATGGTGAGAGAAAGGAGAAAGTCTTTCTTTGAGGCTGCTATATGGGGAGGGAAACAGCAGAGGAAACAATTTGTTTTATGAAGAATTGCTTTACATTGGCAATAATCCTGAAATTAGAACCATCATTCTAAGTGGGTAAAAGACCAATTAACCCATAATTATACATTACTATTGAAAGCTCAGCATTCATGAGCCAAGGAATGGTGGGTGAGACTATTGGACAAATTAGAAAAAAGTGTACAGTATACTTTTATCTTTGCTAATTAATTTGGCATTAGTTCTTTTGTTTGGGGGTTGTTTTGATTTTGCTTTTTTTCCTTCTTTTGGTTGGTTGAAGTTGTCCTTGAAATCAATCCTCCTGCTTCAGCCTCCTTAGTGTAGCATTACAGGCATATGCCACCACACTCAAGAGAATTGCTTTTTTAAAATTATTTTTTAATTAGTAGAAACTTTGTATGTACAATTCATATGTAGGTGCCACCATTTCCCTCCTTCCTGCACCCATTCCACTGAGAGCCCTTCTCAGTGGGATTGCTGGAATGTTCCATGGAATGGAGGGCTGTGAGTTGTGGCAGCAGCAGACAATGTGGTGCGGGGGCAATGCCTTTGGATATTCCCCCACCATGGCTCTTATAATCTTTATGCCCTCTCTTTTGCAAAGTTCCCTGAGTCATGGGTAGGTTAAGTCTGCTTTTATGTTAAGCTCTTACCAGCCTCTGGATTTCTGCTTTGGAACGTTTTGAGGATCTTCAGTGTGTATCTCTATCATCCTGGTGCATTGTAGAGCTGGCTGTGGAAGCAACACTCTTGCTCATCTTGCCACTTCCTCTGTGGTTTAACCCTGGGCCCTAGCTGATGTGTTAGGGGTGGTTCATCTCCTGCAACTGAATTAGCTACAACTTCTGGTCTTGTTGGTAGAATTGGGTTGTCCACAGTTCTCTCTGCCTTCTGGAAAATAAAAAGATTCCAACGGAGAGTGAGATTACCATAGGTTAAATGAGTCAAGCATTGTTAAATTGGTAAGATTATAGTGGGTATAGTCTCTCTTTAGGCCCATGGTTAGTGGAAGCTTTCCCTTGGAGTCCAGATTCTTGGTCTCCATAGGAATTTGGCTTAGATCCCAGTTCCAGCTAAGGATTCCTTGCCACTGAGTGGATCTCTTAGCCAATCAGAGATCCCTTGATTACCCACCTAGGTTAAGTACCACTATTGCAGAGGTAGGTATATCTCGTCATGCTGGTTGCTATTGTATAGCAGTGTCCCCTGCTTTCTCCCAGCATTGTTGGTGTCATGGTTTGATCCAGGTGTCCCCCACAAACAAATGAATGTGTTCTGATAGATCGGTCCTCAGCTGATGGCAATTCGGGAATTAGAACCTCACTAGAGCTGTGTTTTGGGGCGGGCTTATGGGGGTTATAAGCCAGCTCCCCCTTGCCAGTATTTGGCACACCTTCCTGCCGCTGTTTGCAGTGCTGTGGCAGAGGTGATGTCCAGCCCTCTGCTCATGCCATTGTTTTCCCTGCCAGGATGGAGTCAATAAGCCAAATAAACCCATTCCTCCACAAGCCGCTCTGTTTTGGTTCTTTCTGCGCAGCAACTAGAAAGCTGACCACAACAGTTGGCCTATTTTTCCTCGCAGCTCATGTAAGCGCTTTGAGTTCTTTGTAGATTCTAGATATTAGCCCTCTGACCCTGATGTAGCTAGCGAAGATTTTCTCCCAGTCTGCTGGTGGTCTGTTGGCTTTATGTATGGTATGTTTGTACAAAAGCTTTTTAGCTTGATGAGATTCCATTAGTTGAGTGATAATTGAATTTCCTGGGCTACTAGGGTTATGTTCAGGAAGTTTTTCTCCCCTCCTATATTGTGGAGAGTTCCCCTTATTTCTTTCTTCAGGGTTTTTAAGAGTTTCAGGTCTTATATTGAGATATTTAATCAATTTGTAGTTAATTTTTGTGCATGGTGAGAGGAGTATATCTATTTTCAAATTTTATACATATTTATCCAATTTGTTCATCAGCATTTGTCTCTTTATGTTGTTGTAACCTTTGTCAAGATCACATGGCTATAGTTACTTAAACTAAGAGATGGGTCTTCAGTTCAGTTCCATTGGTCTTATCTGTTTTTATGCCAGTACCATGCTGTTTTTGTTACTATGGCTTTGTAGTATAGCTTTAGATGGAGTATGGTGATACCTCCTGAGGTGTTTCTTTGCTAAGATATTTTTGGATATCGGGTCTTCTGCCATTCCAAGTGAGTTGTGAGACTATTTTTTCCAAATCTGCAAAGAATGATGCTGGAATTTTTATTGGTATTAAGTGTGTATACTGCTTTTGGTCGAATTGCATTTTTACCATATTCTTCCTATCCAGGAAGTCTGGAGGTCTTTCCATCTTCTTATGTCCTCACTTTCTTCCTTGAGTGTTTTTATGGTTTCATCATTTAGGTCTGTCATATCCTTGGTTAGTTTTTTTCCAAGGTATTTGATATTGTGTGTGTGTGTGTGTGTGTGTGTGTGTGTGTGTGTGTGTGTGTGTGTCTCGAACACTAGATAGTCTCACTGATTTCTTTTTCTTTTTCTGTATGCTTATCATTTGCATACAGGAAGGCTACTGACTTTTGAGTGTTAATTTTGTATCCTGCCACTTTGCTGAAGGAATTTATCACCTTTAGTTTTATGAGAGTTTTTCAGATCTGTTATGTGTAGGATTGTGTCATCCACAAATAGGGATAGTTTGACCTCTTCCTTTCTAATTTGTATCCCTTTTACTTTTTTCTCCTGTCTTATGGTTTGGGCTGGAACTTCAAGCAGTGGTGAGAGAGGACACCCCTTTCTTGTTCCTGCTCTTAATGGCAACTCCTTGAGTCATTCCCCATTGAATATGATTTGGGCTTTAGGTGTTTTGAATATTCCCTTTATTATATTAAGATGTGAGCCCTCCATACTCAGCCTCTCCAGGGTTTTGATCATGAAATGGTGTTGTACTTTGTTGAAGACCTTCCGTGCACCAATTGACATGATCATGTGGTTCTTGTGTTTGAGTTTATTTATGTGGTGAATTACATAGAACAATTTCCATCCATTCTATGGAATGAAACCTACTTGGTTTGTGTGAATAATGCTTTTGATGTATTGTTGGATTCAAAAGTTTGCAGGGTTTTTTTTTTTCAGAATTGTTTGCATCTAATTTCATCAGGGATATAGGTCTGTAGTTTTTCTTTCTTGTTGTATCTCTGTCTGGTTTTTGTATTAGGGTGATGGAGTTGGGGAGCATTCCCTGTTCTCCAATTATGTGAAAAACCTTGAGAAAAAGTGGTTTCAGTTCTGTGATTAACATTTGGTTGAATCTGGCTGAGAATCCATCAGGCCCTAGACTTTTTCTTTTGGAGAGGTTTTTTTTTTTTTTATTATTACATTTTAATCTCAATGGATGTAATAGGTTTAGGAGATTCACATGCTCTAGATTTAGTTTTGGTAGTTGGTATGTGTCTAGGAATTCATCCGTTTCTTCCAGGTTCTCCAATTTTTTGGAGTAGCAGTTTGGGAACTCTGTCTTGATGACTCTTCCAATTTCATTGGTATCTATTGTAACCTCTCCCTTTTCATGTCTAATTTTGTTAATTTGAGACTTCTCTTTTCTTGTTTGACCTAATTGGCCAGGGGTTTATGAGTGTTTTCTTTTTAAGAACCAGCTCTTCATTTTGCCAATTTTCTTAATCATTTCTTAGTTTCCATTAATCTCTGCTCTGATTTTAATTATTTCTTCCACCTGGAGCTCCTATGCTTGTATTGTTCTTGTTTTACTAGGGCCTTTAAGTGAGTGGTTAGATTATTAGCTTCAGATCTCTATTATCATTCAACTCAAGAAATTTTGCAATTTTTTTTTTGTTTCTTATATGATTGATTCATTGTTTTTAATAGCATATTGTTCAGTCTCCAGGAGATTGTGTTGTTTCTGTTGTCCCTCCTGTTAATTTCTAGCTTTAATACATTGTGGTCTGATAGGATGCAGGGAGTTACGTCAATTTTTGTGAATCTAGAGAGTCATATTTTATGTCCTAATACGTAGTCTATTTTGGAGAGTGTTCTATGAGCTGCTGAGAAGAGTGTGTATTATGTATAACCGGGATGGAATGTTCTGCAGACCTCTGGTTCAATTGATTTAAGTTGTTGTTAAGATCTGTTGTTTCCCTGCTGATTTGCTGTTTGGGTGATCTTAGTGATGACAGTGGGGTATTAAAAATTCTCTAGTAATGATGGAATTAGAATCTCTGATTTGTTGTCAAGTAAGTTTTGCTTTATGAAATGTGCACCTATATTTAGTGCATATTAAGTTTATTATAGTGATATCCTCTTGATAAGTAAGAAATGGCCTGTGTCAGATATTTCCTGGAGTGTTCTCTGTAGGTGTGGCTTTGTGTTCATATAATCATAGAGCTGGATTTTAACGTTTCCTTTTTTCATCTATTATGAGGGATACTTTCCCTTGGTACAATAGCTTGTGTTGGAAGCCATAGTTTTTTAGAGTTTGAAGCACTCCATTCTACACCCTTCCGGCTTTCATGATTTCCACTGAAAAATCTGAGGTAACTCTGACATGATTGCCTTTGTATGTGATGAGTTGTTTCTTTCTGCTTTTAGCACTCTCTCTTTGCTTTTAATGGTTAGGGGTTTAATTAAGATGTCTTGGAGAGTTTTTTCTTTGGTCCTGTCTGTTTCATGTATTAAGAGCTTCTTCTTTTGCAAGATTTAGGAAATTTTCTTCTGTAATTTTGTTGAATATGTTATCTATCTCTGATGTCCCTATGATCTAGATGTTTGGTAGTTTTAGTTTGTCCCACAGCTCCCTCACATTTTGTTAGCATGATTTTTTGAACTTATCAGAATCCTGATCAATTTCTTCTACCTTTTCTTCCAGGTCTGAGGTTCTGTTCTCCAGATTAATAACTCTGATAGTGAAGAATTCTAGAGAAGCTTTTAATAGCTCTGTTTGGTTTGTGTTTACTGTTGCGTTTTTCTGCTTTATATCCATCTCTTTTGAATTTCAGTTTCAGGTCAAGGTTCGATTTTATTGATGTTTCCTGAAATTCAGTTTTGCATTTGTTCATGTCTTTATTGAGTTTAATCAGCTGGTTATTGAGATCCTCTAGTTGTTGCCTTAACTTGAATTTGCTTATCTCTTTTTAGAGGTCCCTCTGATTTTCCCCAAGTTAAGCCTGGTGTTGTATGAAATGTTTCTGTTCCACCTCATTTATGCAATTGTTGAATTTTGCTTCCAGCTCAGCCATTATCTTGGTCAGAGTCTCCTTGCAATAATGTCTCGAGTTTATAGTGTTCTCATTTTGTGGTTGTACTTCTGTTGTCTCTGTATTTTTGGTGGTGACTTCCATTGTAGGACTATGCGATCTTGGTGGGAGCTCTGAGCTTGCTATGTTGTATTCTTTTTGTTTTGGGGCCTACCCATCTCTGGTCTAATTTTCTTAAGAGCAAATGTTGGCCTTTGTAGGGTCTTAAGTGAGTGTTCTGTTTTAGGTTTGAGTCAGATTGGAGTCAGAGAGTGTTTTATCCACTGGTGTGCAGGTTGAAGACATTACAGGTGCACTAACAGTTCTGGGCTGGTAGCTGCTACGGAATATGGTTTAGAGGTCAGAAATCTCCAGCTGTAATCATCACAGTGTCTTGCCTCTGGGGCTCAGGGGGTTCCAGAGCAGTAGCACTTGCCCCTCTACCCCCACCATTCCCCAGCTGAGTGGATTGTGGAGTTCACAATGAAACTCCTCCCCCTACCACCCAGGCAGGCACCTTCCAGATATCTCTATGCTTCCTGATTGGGATAGGGGTGAGGCACCATGGGGCCTCCAGTAGGCAGTGTGAGGGTGATGGAGGGGTAAAAGTCTTATTTTTTCAGTGAGTTTTCTGTTTTGATTTGAATCAGATTGAAGTGGGATCATAGAATGTGCAGGTTGTGGATATTACAAGAATGCCAGCCACTCTGGGCTTGAGGCTGATACTAGATATGTGGTTGGAGGTGGGTAGAACAAAGTATTCACAGCCCCCAAACATATCATGCCCCTCAACAGCCCAGGGTGCACAAGCCCCTAACATACTGGTTCCCCAAAGCACAGGTCCCAAACTCACTGTGCCCTTCACCCCCTTACATGCATGCATGGCCCCAATCACGCTGCACCCCTCAACAGTCCAGGGTGCACAAATCCCACACCTATTGGTACCTCTAGAATACAGGCTCCAAATAGAAGCTCTTCAAAACTGCTTGGAGCACACCAGGCCAAAACATGCTGGCACTGTGATGAGAGAGGCCCCAAACACACAGCACCCTTCACCAACCTGGAGCACAGTGATCCCAAGCACAGGAACGTGAAGGTGGCCAGAAGAGGGAGGCTTGGCTCCAATCAATGTAAGCAGCCAAGGCCAGATTGCAAATTCACCGTGGCCTACCTGCCCCCAGGGAGCAGGCTTTCTCAGAGTCTACCTGCCCTCAGCAAGCAGCACTTCCCCATTGGCTCCTTGCCCTCAGCAAGCTTCCATGGTGATTCCCTACTCTGAGAGCAAGCTTCCCTGGCAGCTCCCTATCCTCAACAAGCAGCTTCCTACCTTCAGAGAGCAAGATTCCCTGATAGCTTGTTGCTGTCAGTGAGCACACTTCCACTGCAACTCCCTATCCTCCACAGCATTGCTTATGTTTTTTGTTTGTTTGGTTGGTTGGGTTTTTTTTGTTTTGTTTTGTTTTTTTGAGGTAGGGTCTCACTCTAGCCCAGGCTGACCTGGAATTCACTCTGTAGTCTCAGGCTGGCCTCGAACTCCCAGCAATACTCCTACCTCTGCCTCCCGAGTGCTGGGATTAAAGGCGTGCACCACCACGCTCGGATACCGCTGCTTTTTAAAATTCTGGGTTTATCATGCTTAATATCACAAAAATACCAATGTGGGAATTTGTAGTGCTTCAATTTAAAATGCTGACATTAGGCCTAATTAAGAATTCTCTTCATCTGTCAAGCATTGTTGGGATACAGACAATTAAGTTATTGAGTTCTTGAAAGTAATATTTTCTCAAATCACATATGCATATGTTGTACTTGTAAGTATGTATATTACATAAATGTGTCTGATTAAATTAAATCCATTGTCCCTAGAATAAGGCAGGAAATGACTACAAATAGACTATAATGCTCACTACCACATTATGCTGTCTTAACCTATATATTAATATGTCCTAAACCAAAATGATTAGTTACTATACCTAATTCAGTTTACTAAAGTTCACTCTACTGAACTCAAAGCACCACTTTGATATTGAGAGGCAGCAGAGACTGTGTGCTTTTTCTCAAACTAGCTCAGGTCTACCTATGGACAGTGAGCACAGTTTAATTTCTCTGCCTGTTTCCTCATCACAAACTGAAGATGATAATGCCTGCCTAAGAATTAAACAAAATAATATACTTAAAATACAGATCAGTGCTTACCCCTTGATAAACCCAATCTAAATACCAAATCAGGAGTTTCCTCGGAAAGTTGTACAGTATGACAGAATCTGTTGTTGGGAAGTTATAACTCGGTAGATAACATTGGCAAGGTTGCATCTAATTAGGGGAAGAAGGGATTTGTTTCAGCTCAGCTTGAATCAGGGAAACCAAACTTAGGCTCCCATAGTAATCTTGCAAGAAATGAAGAGCCCTGAAATATACAGCAAGAGGTGATGGGGTCAAGAGAAGCAGATGTTGGGGTGGTAGAGTGAGTGCCAAAATCTCAAGTACCTGTGTTATCTGAGTCAGCAATCCATTCAAAACTTTGGAGCAAAGGAGACACTAGATCAAGGAGTTGGGATTAACATATCAGGCTGATTGTCATCCTTTTCCAGTGACCAGACCACCAAATACCTTCCATGCCAGAGTAGAAGAGTTCACCCTCAAAGTTGATGGTGGTTTGTTGTAGATGGCTAAAGTTTCAGGCAAAACCCATTTTCTCAATTATTTGGGTGTGAAAACATGAACTCAATCCCTGGGGCCACATTTCCATCACAGATTGCAGAATTGCCAATGCTTAGCCTTTCCTTTGTCTCCTGAGGACCTAATTTCCCTAAAGAACTAGTGTGGGACCTTATGGGAAAAGCCACAGTTCTTTCTCTCTAGAATCTTACTGAAAGTAAGCAGCATTGAAGTAAACAGTCACTGGGGAGAAACAAGGCAAAATAAACAGGGGTTTAGCCAACTACTAACAATTTGTGTTAAAAAGAAACACCGGCCAGATTTTTATACAGACTGTAACGCAGACTAGGGTAGTACTGACATGCCATCATGGTTCCTCCTCATAATCGCCATGGAGATGTGGGAGCATCCCAGCATGAAGGCACTTCACTGTGTGCTGTCTGCAGCGCATGGCTGTGTAGACTGTCTCCAGCCACAAAAACTCAAAGCTAACAATTAGAATGAGGCCCAGTCCCATGGCTATGACTTGAGATATATTTTTTGTGGAATGTGTGTCAGTTATTCTCATTTGACCTAGTGGTCCAGTGCTCTATGATCAAAAGGGTTTAATGGAATTACTTTTTCAAAATAGTTTTTAAAGCACTTAAGTACCTTCAGGAGGAATGTTTGCTTCATTAAGTTATGAAACTCAGTTTCTACCTGATAAAATCACACAACCCACCATTTATAAATACCTACTGCATACTTTGTATGGGGTCTTCTGTGAACTTGCTGAAAATATCACAACCCAGTAAGAAACCAAGATGTCATTTACTTTTCTCCCCAGGGTAAGGGCTAGAACACAGGGCCTTGCACACTAGGCAAATGCTCCACCTCTGAGCTGTATCTCAGCCTAACTGCCATTTTTTAAATTCTGATTACAGGCAAGTACCACTACGCCTGGCATCTTTGCATAATGTGAAGTCTAGGCTTTATAAAGCTAAGTGAATTAGCCACAGTTACATGGCTGAACTGTAATTCATCCTCTAAAACAAAGGTCTCTGGCCCTAAATCCATGTTGCTTCAACAATTAGATGTTTTCAGATCCACATTTGTACCCTGGAAAGCACTCCAGGTGGAGAAGACTAAAAATCCAACTGTTAGCATCTTCCATGAGCTCCCCACCAGAAGAGAGGCCGAATCCAGCCCAGGGAGTGTTCCACCACCGTCCTGGTATGCACCATGATCTAAACTGCAGGGCACCAAGCCCCAACTCAGGGCCTAGTCACATGCCTTAAGAATATGACAAAAGCAGATTTCAAAAGTCACTTTAAAATGTATTGCAAAATGTACAGCATTTATTCACATACAGACAAGGCACAAATTCTACTAAATAGTTCAACAAAAAAATACAGCTGTCCTCAACTAGTTTTATAAATACTTTCAAAAAGGGGATAGAAATAAATACAGGATTGGGCCATGTAATATAAAATAGTCATCTCTACATATATTTTGTTTAACTTCTGATTTTAACTCTTCATGCACCTTTTTTCAATTTTAGCTGAATGGACACCAAGCTAGGCACATAGTGAAAAATCCTCTGTACAAGGTTACAAATGTAATGACAAGTCTGTCCTTTCAAAAGAATTAAGTAAGGTTTGTACACAACACATAAAAACCCTTCATTTCGATTTTGTGTTTATAACCTAACAAATGACATTCCAGGCAACTTTACAGAAGTTTAACTAGCCTACATTTGACATAATACACTGATCATAATCAAAGATATTTCTTGGTCAGGATGCACAAGGAAAGAGTAAAAGAACAAACAAACAGCAAATGGCTCCATACTAATAGGATGCAAGTGAGTAGGTGGGCTGTCGCTGCTTATGGCCGCCTCATACAGAGTTCCCAGCGTGACGTGAAACTAACTTACAAAGCTATCATTACACTGTCGAGAAACCGTGCCCCACACCATTTGCATTTTGAAGCAGAAATAAAGTGTGGACTTTTGTATTTTTTTTGTGTTTTGTTTTTGTGTGGGATTATTTTTATTTTTGTGGGTTTTTTTTTTTTTTTTTTTTTTTGGTTCAGCATAACTTGGAACATTTGAAAGCTTTTCAACCTAAATGTGGGGAGAAAACAGGTAAGGCATTTTTTTTGCACAAAACTAGCATTCCTAATAGTGCAAATGAATCTGGTACCTCTTAAAAATGGTGAGAGGCCATATATTTACTAGATTAATTTAGGTTTTCTTTCTATGGCTTCACAAATTATCCCTCTTATAAATTCTACTTGCCCAGAGCTGTTGCATGAACCTAAAGATAACTAGGTAGAGTCTAACCTTCTCCTAAAATCCAGCAAAAGGTTTTTGCTCATATGCAAAAAAAAAAAAAAAAAATTAAATGAGGCTACAAGCAAATGTACACCTTGAATTTCTAAGAACCTTCTATTATCTGTAGCAACAAGCTGATCTTGGACAACAGTCTCAAAATGAGTCTCATAGCTCAAAAATAGTCAATGTAAAACCCGGGTCATTCTTTCCCTTCCCCTGAATTAGCTACTACAATGTACTGGAAAAGTTAAGACTTGGTTTGAAAATGTCATTCATATAATGGGATGCATCAGATCTATTACTTGATCATCTGATAAAGCTTGCATAGCAAGATGGAATTCAATAAGCCTTTTCTGTTGTTGACAATCATCTGGAAGACTTGGAAGTGAACTATAGAACTCAAAGCATTGCTCATTAAATATCAAAATGTCCCTGCCACATGGAGACAAATGTATAAATGAATTGGGAATCTGAACACTGACATTAACAAACTAAGGGTTAATTTAGGGGAAGTCCCATAACTCTAAATCTCTTTGCTATTTAAACTTTCCTTCTCTTATGTTTGATTCACAACTACATTGAATTCCAAAGAAAATCAACAGGACCTTAACACTATCCACTTGTCTGAATACATATGCACTACATGAGTGCAAAAACAGAACATTGTACTCAAATTTAATGCTAAATTTATTATTGCTGATAACTTACTAGTTATTGCCATTTGCAATTCGAAAGTCCAAGTTATGAATTAGAGTTTAGAACTCCAACTAACTCCAGAAATCCTACAAGGGTACACTTTGATTTCTTTCCAGTGTAACCTTGTCAATGGTAAGAGCTTATCGCAACTTATTGCCTATTTTAAAATATAACATTTCGCTTTCTTTTTTTATTATTGTTTTTCTCCTTTTTCTTAAGGAATCAGCTCATTGTGGAAGCCCAGATTCCCCAACATAGGCGCTAGTGGTTGGCTCTGGGAAGGATGAGTCACCAGAGTTTGGAAGTTCGTCACTTGAACTTGGAATAGCCATTATAATATGGGAAACCAGATGGCCAGGTAATGGCAGTGGCCAGAGAAATCCCAAGTTGGCCCAAGGGCTCTTGTAAAAGTCAGACTGCAATTGGCCCTTCTCAGACAGCCTACCTGACAGCTTCCCTCCCCAGCAGTCCTATCTGCAGCCCACCTGGGGGCTTGCTACCTTTACCCTCAAGGGCAACCCTGCAGCATCTTGACCATCCCTTCATCTCCCAGGAATGACCATTCTGTACATTCTCATCCCTGACTGCTGCACATGCACAAAAACTGCTAGTGTTGGTGATCCTCAGAGCTGCCACCTGTCGTGTTCATGCCACACGAGCAGCCTGTGGGCCAAAATGATAAAGATCTACCAGTCCTAGAAAATAAGTCTATGGGCTATAAATGGCACGTGAGGGCTCCTATAGGTATCACATAGAATCACAGCTGATTCTGTGGATTCAGGTAACCAAGAGTTTGTGCTTTGGGAAGAACATAGAGGGCAATAAAACTTCACAACACTTAGTTAAGCCTGGCCCTCTTTAAAACTTGTTTTAGTGTTTAGCTCAGGTTCTAATCTTGGCAGTGTCTTATGGTAATGATCTATTCTTGTTTCCTCAACAAGTTGCAAATGACACAAACTTCTCACAACAATGATTTATAAATGACTCTGGGGGGAAAAATGCAATCTGAATCACAAGTCAATGTGTTGTGTAGCTCAGGAATAATGGGTTTCTGCTGGCCCCAGCATCCGAGCTCTCCCCTCTTCCAGAACGGCCTCCTTCCCTGCATGCCAGGGGTTCATCAGGAGGCCAGGATGCTTCTCCTGATGATGTCTGTCCTCCTGCTGATGGTGCTGCTGGCACGAATACACTTCTTTTCTGATGCCTCGCTCTCCGAGTCACTCATCTCTACATCAGGAACATACCCGTCATTCTCATTGTCCGGTTTTAATTTGCTTTTCGCCCTCTCCTTGGCTGGAACTCGGCCTAAGCCCAGATAGGGGTAGTCTGAGTGCTGGTGACGGGCCCCCTCCTGGGCCTCTCCCTGCTGCTGCCGTTCCCCCTTCTTTGGAATTCTGAATCCTCCCCAGTTTTTCACCGGGCTGGCAGGTGTTGTAGGCACTTTGACTGCAGTCTGATTGTAGTTTACTTTGACTAGGGAGCCATTGCACTTGGGCACGAGCTCCTTCCTGGTGCCAGGTGCTGGCTGCCCCACTCCAGGGGAGGTGGCAGCTCTCGTATTGTCCAGATGCCTCTGGGACGCGTCTGTTGACCTGAGAGGCTTGTGACTCTGCTTAAAAGATTTGTCCTTTAAGTCTCCTTTAATGAGGTCACAGTGAAAACGATTGTCTCTTCTTTTCCCATGGTCTGGTGTCACCACCCCATTTTTCTGTTGTGCTGATGATATGAGACGTGCTTCTGCAAAGGTCTTTTCAAAGCTCAGGAAGCTTTCTGGGACTGCCAGCCCCTCCCTGCTGCTGCACAGATCTGCCTGCTTCAGCAGGGCCTTGCCCTCGCTCCCTGGGCTACTCTGCAATGGATGTCGCTTATGGGATTTTTTCAGCGAATGTACCAAGGAAGTACCCATTTGTTTCCTGAAGAATGCAGAATGCCACTTCAAATCCTCTATCTTGGGAGCATCGGGACCCACAGAAGGACTGTTGAACAAAAGCATGTTTTCCAGTGAAGAAGAGGAGCAGGAAGAAGAAGGCACACCTATGAACATAAAACCAAAAGGAAGATTATGGCACACACAAAATCCAAAAGGATAAAATTCTGGACCTGAAGCCTTGTTAGGCAAACTTCCCATCTGGAAACAAAACATAGTAGCCACTAACTTTGTAAAAATTTGGTTTTTAAAGACATGACCTTCCTTGAGAATATGCAATCTTTATATTCAATATGCTACATGTTTTTTTGTTTCCAAAACTGCTAAAATACACATCAATTTTCATGAAATTGTTCAAGGACTTTATTTTCATTTCAACAAAATAGCACCTCTGATCTTTCAAGGGGGAATCCACATAGAATCCATCAGTTAACAATACCTGCCTCTTCCTCCTCCACCTGCAGCAAGTTTTACCACATATCAAAACCATCACCTGCCTCCCTGTGAGATGGACAAAGTATCTAAGCCCTCTCAGAGCCATTGAGGAAAAATACATGGAAATACGTGAAATGAAAACGGTGTTGAAAATAATTATTTAACACATAGTTAAGTGTTCAAAAATGTTCACTATCATGTGCAAAAACCATTTGTGAGATTCAACTTGTCACTCAAGCTGAGGATGTTAAATTGATGATTTCCAATGCAAATCACAAAACTAAATTTCACAGCATAGCCTAGTAAAAGGTCACATTTCATGAAATAATGTCAACTCTCATCACCTGATAGGAACTCTATCATTTGTTTTATGTTAGTCATGACCTACTGAATTTATTTCACGACCCACTAATGAACTGTTACCCTCAGAAAATACTGGTAACTTCACGGCACAGCAGAAAGTCCATGTTTCTGTAAGTTGCAAGGCATCTGTAAACAGCAATTCTCATATTTTTTGTCTCCCATTAAGGTATGAACCCAAGAGTACACAGTTCAGCTCCCTGAATAGAGAGGAACCCACAAAAGAACTTCCTACCCACCTGCAAGCTGTGCAGGTGAGCCCTGCTCAGTCTGCTGCTTTGGAAATACGTTTTCCCAAGAGCCAATCATTAGAATCAACTTTCATGCAATATTGTCAATATGCAATACTAAGGTAAGGCATGCCCTGTGATTCCTGAACTCTAATTTCTGCCTACTTGGAATACATAGGTACCATTTCCACTGGGGAAGCTCTCATTCCACAGAACCCTATGCATCCTCAGAATCAGTGTTTGAACTTGAACTCTGGATGACACGTAATTCATGGCAATGTCCCTTGGAATTGCCTAAAAAGGGAGATGTTAGACATGAAAGCCTAGGGCTGAAATTTGTTTTTGAGAAGCCAGGCAGG
The DNA here is from genome assembly GCA_004024765.1 of Zapus hudsonius. NCBI lineage: Eukaryota > Metazoa > Chordata > Mammalia > Rodentia > Dipodidae > Zapus > Zapus hudsonius. The sequence goes on from PVHP010000515.1 coordinate 42,268, forward strand.
TTTCAGCTCCCTGTGTAGCAGCATAACAAAGAACAATGTCGGCTTCAACCCACTGACAACTTTTACCTCAGAATGGAGAGAGGTTTGTGGGTGGGTGTTTATTTATTGAAACAGGGCCTCACCCTGTAACATAGGTTGACCAGAAACTCATATGTAGCTCAGGCCAGCCTCAAATCCTGCCTCAGCCTCCAGAGTGCTGGGATTACAACCACAATGCCTAGCAGCAGCATTACTCTTGAATACAGATCAAGTTCTATAACTTGAAACACTTTAACCTTTAAGGAATCTCACTCACCAAAGTAAAATGAAATGCAAATATCCACAGAAAGTAGCCCAAGTAAGGCTAGATAAAAGTGTTCCTATCAGGGCTGGAGAGATGGCTCAGCAGTTAAGGTACTTGCCTCCAGTGCCTAAGGCTCCTGGTTCAATTCCCCAGTACCCACATAAGCCAAACCCACAAAGTGGTGGCCCTGGAGCTCTCTCTCTATCTTTCTCTCTCTCACTGTATCTCTCTGCTTGAAAATGAATAAATAAATTTTTTTAAAGTGTTCCTATCAACACTTGTGGGTAATCACTCGTTCCATAAACAAATCCCAAGGATCACTCTATAAGGAATGCTGAAGAGTTAGAAATTGACTTTAAACTGAACTGCTTTAACCTATGACACCTAACTTGGAAAAATTATGTACTCCAAGCTCCAGCTAATGATACATACCTGCTATGTCTAGAAAACATTTAATCTTAGCAAGAAAGCATCTAAAAGTTTATGACATAAAAGTATGCAACATGTCAAGCTTTTATTGAAAATCCCCCTTTTTTTGACATTCAGCTGACCTATGTTACCAGTTTGGATTCAACATAACAGCTTCTAACAGTTTCTATGGCCTAGAAGACATAGAGACAAAGGCCACAGATTCAGAAAAGAAAGTGTGAAATAACTCTCCAAACAAGTTGTCACCACTATAACTAAACAACATGCTCACTCTTCCACTGAAGGCCAGCTCGAGACTCACCTGCTCCCTAACTGCCTGGCACACTCACTCGACAGACCTCCTCTCAGAAACCCTGACACTTTCTACTTTCTGGGGCTTGAGATCACAAAACTCTGGTGCTGAAGGGCAACTTGACCAAGCCTCTTAATCCCAGAGGTGAACCGTACTTGACCTCCAAGTAACTGAAGTGCCCTCCAGAGTTTTCAGTTTCTTTTCCTTTGTAGCTAGCCCATAGCAATGGATATGCAAGTCATTAAATACCCGGTATTTTCAAATATTCAAAATCCCACTTCTACCTCAATAAGAAACGTGTAAGTAGTCTTAAGGTATATTTACAGTAGTGAGAGGCAGGTAGATCCAAAGGCACAATTAATATATAAATCTGGATAGCCGTCCCCATGATGCATTACCAAGAGCACTGCAATGTGTTGTCACCGTTTCATTTGAGTCTTGTGGCAATTTCAAGTGGTAGACATTTCATATATAAGGAAATTGAGGAACAAATAATTCTTGTGTTTGGTCAGTAGGGAGAGGTGAGAGAACTCAAACCCTATGATGCCAAACTCAACTCTTCTCTATAATATGATGCCTCTAAATTCTCAAGTTTTTCTTTATGAAAATCTATGCTAGATAACTTTTCTATAGGACAGATGAAAGAGCAAATTTTTCTCCTTAACAGCAGTGTTAAGGCTTACAAACCCCAGCCCTACATTTTGACCTACCAGGTCTTAATGCGTACCTGAAACTCTTTCTTGCTCCAAGAGCTTAGTGTAAAGACTGAAAATCTGTTCCTGGACTTTGCACACAGACCGTTTAATCTTTTCCCTGCGGGTCACCATGTAAGTGAGGTTCCGAACCTAGAACGTAGAGAATAAAGATTCTAAGTGAACAGTACATGGTCACAGTACCCAAGTGCTTTTCATTTTCTTTACCTGAGGAAAACTGGGCCTAGACACTAAGATCAAAGGGTGCTGTAAGCGTTTCACCCTATCTATAGGCTTCTACTTGTCTAACCCCTCTGTGTCTGCAGCAGCCATAGGAGCGCAAGGCTGCGAAGAGCTCAGTGCCTCTCCCCCACCCCAGCCCATCCCATGGAGGAGGCCTTCATGCCAGGACTCTGCCTACCAGGATCTTCCCAACAACCCTATCTTTCGTCAATGGTTTTACCATCAAAAGCCACCTCGCTGCACTTGTATCAAGCCTATTCTGAGCGTTGAGCCAGGCCCAAGGGCATCAGAGAGAAGCCCCTGCAAAGGAACCCTTCTTGATGACCAATAAGCTGCTGGTCCACTGGACAGGACTCCAAAGCCTGGCTAAAGGTGGCATTCTGTTATTGTGAGGTGTGAATGCCTGCAAAACCTCCTTCCTGCTTTGCCAGTGACTTGTGAATCAACAACCCCAGTCCAGCCCTGCGTCATCACCTCCCTGCTGCTGACCTCTTGATTCACTTGTAACTGCACAACTGGTGTGAGGCTGCTTCAGATCACATGCACATCACTGATCTGTACTCGAGTCTTCTCTTCTAAAACCGCCTGTCATCATGAAGTTCAAAGCCAAAACCTCAGTCCTAAAATCTGGGTGACCCTGACTAGGTAGCATGGGCCTAAAACCAGCCTGCCTTCTACATTAAACCTTTCTTCAGGAAGCTGTGGACGGCCTCAATAATCTCAGTGTGGGGGAATTGAAAGTGACTCCATACTCCCCATGAGCCATCATCAATGGCATGCTCATTCTCCTAAAAATAGTGTTTTCCTTGTGAGCAATCCCTTCTCTGGCATCTTACTTGACATGGAAAAGGTTCAAAGGTCACCAGCCTTTTCTTTGGCATGACAGCAACAAGTGGTGCTGCTGTATTACTCCGGCTTAAACCAACATTCCTCTCCATCTTAAGCCCTAAAGAAACCAGGTGTGTTCAAGGCAGTCTCGTTTGTAGGAAAACATGATACACGACAGAAAACAACCAAGCCTGCTGGCTTTTACATTTGCAGCATGCTGTCGTGGGACCTAAAACAGGAAAATGATGCAGGCTTTTCCTGACCCATCTGATTCACTTTCAGGGTCTTCCTATCTCTATTTCTATAATAAATCCCTTGTATTATCAACTGTTAGTGTTAAAAAATATTTCTGTTGATTAAAGAAAAATAAAATCACTCTCCTTATCTGAGTAAATGTGGTATTGAAATCAATGGCCTAGCTAATCCTTCTAACAGCCACCCCAAGCCAGGGAGTAGGTGTCCTTTACAGAAATCCTGACCATGTGGGGACTGGACGTAGCTAAGGACTCTTCTGATAGGTATTTTTCTGCCCTGGTAACACAGAACCTTTGGAAAGTCAACATAAGCCAACTTTTACAGCTAAGATGAGGAGTCCAACTTCTGCAACAGGAACTGTACATCGCAGTAGAGAGGCTGCAGATGGATAGCAGAGATGCATCTCATACTCGATCGATGCAGACAGTAGGAAAGCCAGGGAACTCAACTGTGGTGGCTTCAGTACTTGGCTCAGGAAAAGCTTCAACCATGGCTCCTGGTGGGGGCTGGGGGGCTTTATTCCCCATGAACTCAGATGAATATTACCTGAACCCATAAATCAAAAAGGCCATGATTTCATTGGGACCAGGGGGGTCTGGCTTACCACTGCAGGCTTCAGCACAAAGCAGTCCCCAGAGGACATTAATCCGCAGCCTCTCCCCAGAGAGCTGTGTGGTCCTCCCTGAAGCTGCCTACCAAACTTCTTCCTTACTTCATTGTCCCCCAGCTGCCAGCTAGGAGGAACCCAAAACCAGCCATTTCCACTCACACCACACCAAACCCAAGGCATACTTCCCCCTAAGGCAGTGGTTCCCAAACAGAAACATAAAATGCTAACCATCCCTAAGCCAGTTTGCATTTCTATCCCCTTCTATGATGTTTATGGCTGTCAGGGACTACAACCTACTACTCTAAGGAAGCCAAGAATAGTTTCAACTGTTTCTTTGAATCAAAGCACTGCTTGCAACAGTAAAGCCTTTTTTGTTCAGGAGACAACTGTAGCCTCCATCCCAATTCAAAAGTAACCCCCCTCCACTGAATGGCAAATGAGCAGGACTGTTCCCCCAGGACGTGGCCCCTCTCCATATTACCAGTCAGAGTGCAGAGGAAGGGTATCTTTATCTTAACAAGAAGTCCTTTGGTGAACTAACAGTTATTGCATCTCTGTAAGAGGACGTTTAGTGGTGAAGTGGCAGCTTTGAGAACTTGAAGCACCACCTGCTACATCAGCAGCCCTCTAAAGCCTCCTGAACTCTAACTGATTCAGAACTGGTACCCAGGTGTGCAGTGCCCAAGGTGTTCCCGTGTTGGAAAGAACAATTACCATAATCACCATGTCATCTGCATTTCTAATGAGTGCTACTCACTTGTCAGCTCAGGAATGAGCACATGCCATGTATTAACTGGTTCTTGCCTGTCTGCCATAACTGGTATTGCTTGAATCAGGCTAACTCACTGCCATGTATTAACTGGTTCTTGCCTGTCTGCCATAACTGGTATTGCTTGAATCAGGCTAACTCACTGAGTAACCAAGTTCCTGGTAACTGGTTTTGTCTTTTTGTTATGCCCATCCTGATGAGCCGCTGGACTGACATTCTTGTTTAGACTTATGAAGAACTGTACAACTCTCTAGGGGAAGGCAAGGATTTCAACTTTCTTAAACCTCTATCACCACAGGCATCGTGGCACATTTGAGGAAATTTTTTCATTATAAATAAGCCTATTTTAAACTTGGCACTGAACTCACTAAATCTTACTTTTTAAAAAATGTACATAATGCCTCCAACACACACACACACACATACACTCACATACATCCTGTTTTGCCCTCCTTCTTAATTATTCTACTTTAAAAGCAACAATAACGACTCCAAAAAAATGTTCAGAATTTAATTATAAGCATTGGTTAATCTCAGTAACTGAAGTACAGAAAAAGAGTTAGTACACCACAAGCATTTTCTACACTTTTATTTTGTGGTGATTGTGAGACAAACAACAGTCCAAACATGAAACTTCTTGTCTTCCCCTCCCAAGGACTCCCTGACTCCATGCACCCAATTACAGCAGTTGTTGAAATGATAGCTTCTCACCAGAATGCCATTTACCCTGAATCCCTTTCAGAAACATGCCACACATGTTCATGGAGTGGAGGCAGTCTTCCTTACACTCACCACAAGGGGGCATATAGGAGCACAGCCTCACCAACCTGCTCCTGTCTCCTAATAGAGGGACACCAACCACCTTGCCCAGAGTCCTAACTTAGTCTAGGAAGGGACACAAGAAGCCAGCACTAGATCATATACTAAAAGAGCCTCTAGCATTTTGCCATCTCTAACGGGGCAGTGCAGGCCTCCATGACAACTGGATCTTTAGTTTGGTACATCTATAATCTACCCCTGCTCTGCCTACCCTCTCATTTCAAATTATCTAGGAGTCAGAGTCTCTCCAGGGCAGGTGAGGGTCTTGGGGGAGCTGCCTTAACTGTTTCAGGTCACTTGGGTGCCTTTCAGCACAGGCTGCTTCAGGCCAGAAAAGCTCCATCCCGTCTCTGCCACACTAATGAATTTAATCGGCAGCTAGCAGCCAGGGGAGTTGGTGCAGAAGGTGCTCTAAGACACATCCCCAATTAGCAAGCCTCAGTCAAAAGCTACCTAAGGGAGCCAAAGACCCTAGGGAGGACAGTCCACTCCTAATTATTCCTGCAGCAGGAAGGAAGGTCCACACTGGGACCCCAAGGGTAACAGTGAGTGGGGGAGGCCCAAAGCAGCAAACGGCGAAAGGTAGTGCTAGCAGCTGAGGCTCAGACAGCCAACAGCCACCCGGTCAGCAACCCAGTAGTGTGATAAACGAGTGTGTCTGTAGTGTGCTCAGCATTGCTAGGGGCTTCCTAGACTCAAGGCCCCTATGCACCAGGAATCACACACACAGACGCACCATGGACAGGGACGCACGCGCACACAGAAGCACCCACACGCACGCACAGTATGTACACTTAGCACCTCACTGCCAGGAGTGTCTTCGGTAACAGATGCGCCATGAGTCCATGCACACACATCAGCACCCAGAGCCTTCTCTGCTTCACGACAGAGCAGGGAAGGCCCCTGTGAATTAGCTAGAAGCAAAGGTAGGAGGCAGTATTTAGCTCTCCTTAATGAGCCCTTCACCAGCACCTAAGAAGTGCTTGGACATGAGATTTCCCTACTACTGCCCCTCCCCCATAAATTAGATCCATTTCTGTTTTCAGAATCAACAACTCTGCGTCAACCCTTAGTGATGTTCCTGGTGCTCAGGTCCCTCCAGCTATACATACAATGAAGGGGACATGCCCCATGTGATCTTGCAGAACAGTAAAGATTAACGAGAAAGTGTTAAGAGAAAGCAATCACGGAGAGGCTCCCACTCAGGCAGTCTTGTACGTATGCAGTGAGTTTACCAGCCCATAAACATATTTAACCAACACAACCTCATGCTGCGGTGTGTACAAGGATCTGAGAGTAATGACTGGCTATCATTTCTTGCTCTGGGCGAGCGCTCGCCTCTTTGCATCTTCTTCTCTAAGTCACTACAAGGTGTCAGTGTCAATCATTACCCTCTCCAGGTCCTGCCGCAGGTGAGTGAACAGCTGCAGCCTCCTAAACAAGACGTCCTGCTCCCGCTTGGCTAGATTGTCCTCCTCGTCTTTCTTTGGGGTGATCAGGGGCTTGTTGAAGTTGATCTTCCTCTTCAACTTCCAGTACTGGTACAGGAAATCCACCACTTCCTCGGGCAGTCGAAGGGCCCTAGCCACATCCAGCAGGTTGACGAAGGTGTAGAACTCGTCCTCCAGCTGCTGTAGCTTCTGCTTACGGACACTCACTCGGTGGGCCTCGTCCCGGTTCTGCTCGAGGCTGGCAAAGGGCTCCAGTGGATTCCGGGGGGAACACTCAGGGGCCCCATTCTCCTGTGTGGCCCCCTCGCCCAGGCTCTCCTCAGGCTTCCTGTGTGAGCTGTGCTTTGGGCAGTAGGACTTGAACTTGACTTCATCATTCTCTGCCAAGATGGTCTTCATCTCTAGGCCCCGGTCAAAAGCACAGGTCACATGGAAGGCTGTACGGCAGTTCTTCACAGAGCACTGGAAACGACAGGCAGGAAGGAGAAGACGTTATGGAACAGAAGCAGCAGGGGCCCCCCCAGTGGGCGGGGCCCCAATGCACAGCAACAAAGGACACTTCACACATGTCCTGTGACAGAAACACTTGGCGGGATTCCTCCCAGCAGATCTAGACAAGTCTGAAGTAAAGCTGGGGACTTCAGGGAACCCTTAAGGTGAACGCTTCCACAGCCATCATTTTCTTAGACCCTGGTAAGGAAGGCACATGGTACTCAATATGCAGAGCATACTTTAAGGCATTCATTAATTTGGTTCTTCTCAGAGTTGAGCTTGTTTCGTTTTATGAGAAATAGAAAAGGAATCTCAAGACAGATAACTTTTTCCACTTCCTCAAAGCAGTACCCAGAGAGAGGTGAAAAGACAGACAAGAATCCAGCTCAGGAAGGATCAGAAAGGTCTCCCTGCTGAAGTGGAAGCTCAGGATCTCCCAAGCCTGAAGCCTTGTGACTATGTGGACCATGCTGAACCACTGAAGGATGGTAGCAGAACCATCAGGGATCACTTCCTGTGGGCCTCACGGAGGTCAGCCCCAGGCCAGGCCTCATCAAGCAGCACTGAGTATCCCCTCCCCACCCTCTCCCCCTCGCCTGCACAGGGCTACAGTTTAGAGCCTTTGATCCAGGCGACAAGCTTCTGGCCAGCAGGAGCAAAGTGATTAACTTCTCCCATCTGATCTCGCTCAGAAAATCCCTGGAAGGAGGTTCTTCTTGAAGGCTGGAGCTAGTCCCTTAAAAGCAACACTGTATTGTGTGAGGCCAAGGGATTCCCCCGGGGAATGCCATGGCTGCAGTGAGGAGCAGGACCTGTGGCTCTGGGCCAAGGGAAAAACTTAATTAAACTCATTCAGCAGAGCCTGAGTCACATAACCATAGAGGGCAGAAACTGAAGTGGGATTTTTTTTCATCATTAAGACACGACTCAATGCCAGCCGCAATTTCATCCTTTGCTATTATAAAAACCCATTCCTTGCACCGATCCCCCACTCTGATCACCTAAAACACATGAACTAAGACCACTCTGTAACTTTACCTATAAATTACATCAATTCCAAAAAATGTGTGAAATCAGCTCCGGGATCGAACACACAGACGTACCTGACCACTATCACTACAAGACCATCTCCTCCCTGGCAGCGTGCAGCCAAGAGGAAGTAAGAGTGGGAACAGATGACTGAGACACTATCTGTGTTTGGCTTAGACTCTACTTTAACCCAGGATTCTACAGCAGAACATTCATATAGGACTTTGAAAAGACGCCAAGTGGCCTTCCTCTGGGTTTTCTCTTCAGGTTGACTCAGCAAACAGATGTTACAGAAATATAAACCAGCCTTTCCAGCTGCAGACATTTCAGAAGAAGTCTTTTAATAAAATCAATCTATTCTGTGAAGATATGAAAAATCACTGGTCCTCCTTGGCCCCTTTGCCTTCAGATTAATGTTCTGGGAAAAAGAGGTCAATGGCAATAAAAAAAAAGTCATTATATTGCCTTTCCTCAAAAGATAAATAAAGCTCCCATTTGCTACCCTTGTTAAACAGCAGTTAAAGAGCAGGGCTGGTGTGCACAGGAAGGGCAGCTGTTCTATATTCGGAGGCACAGCAGCAAACACGAGGCACAATGACTCTCGTTTTCCCTGGCCTGCCACAGCCTGCTGCCCACAAGTGAACACATATGTGCTGACCCATTCACAGACTTCTCTGTCCCTGCTCAATCCAGCTACCATCCAGAGGCATATGTCATGTTAGGTTTCAACAGATTCTACTGACATACAAAAATGAAAGTCACTGTAAGGTCCCCAAATCAGATACCATTATTTGTCTTGTGCCCCAGCCTCTGAATACTTCTTTTAACATTTCAGATTCTTGAACACCAATAGAAGCAACAGCGCTGAGAAACAAAAATCACTTGAGCCTTATGAAAAAAAAAGAAAGAAAGAAAAGGCCGAGCATGGTGGAACACCCTTTAATCCCAGCACTTGGGAGACCAAGGAAGGATTGCTGTGATTACCAGGTCTGCCTGGGCTAGAGTGAGACTCTACCTCAGGGAAGGGGGATGAGAGGAAGAGAGAACTAAAAGCCACCATCAGTGGTACTAATGAGCTATTTTTCAGTCAAAATATAACTGGATTCTGCCAACTAAGGGCACTTGTTTAAAACCTAGCTGTTATTCTCCGCATGGAGAGAAGTTGCCGTAAACAGTGTCTGAGGAACATTCTAGGGCCTGTAGAGGAACCTCCCAGAGGAAGAGCTAGACTTGACCTTAGACCAACATCAGCTGTGCACAGCATTCCACTCTCCCAAGTCATGACTGTCTAGAGATGAGGGTCATAATTAACTGCTTGGATATATTTCCAGACACCATGAAAGAAGAGGACACACTGCCTCCAATCTCTTAATACCTGAATGCAAGCACTTTCACAGGTAAGTGATGTCTCGCCTTCCCCTCACCCCTCCCCACACATCAGTAATCCAAGCCGTATCTAAATCTGACACTGGGCACACTGCACAGCACTTCATGGATGCCCTTTACCCAGTATAGCACCTCATGCCAGTGCTCCAAGAACTCTTGATTTCCTACTCTAAAATCACCAGCCTGGCCAACACCTGGGATACCAGTGTTCCCAGGAGACAGCCCAAAGGCATTCTGGGACTGCAATAGTATACTGAAGTTACAGGTAGGAAGTGACTGACATAAGACACATTCTTAGCATGAATGTCTGCCTGTGGGAAGAAGTGACACCAGGCTTAGTTAGGATGGACCCAGAGGAATGAGAGACAAAGTGGAACTGTCTCAGAGCTCAGGCACACTCGGGATAACCTAGCCTCTCCCACCCCACTAACCACACAAAGCTCTTATTCATCCTGCTCCCTACAACACAGGGCAGGAAAGAGAAGCCATTCTTACTGAGCTGGTTACCTGTATGGAGGCTCCAAACTTCTCATTGCAGAGACTGCACACAAGGGCCCACCGACTGCTGGGGATGTGAGACACCTTTGTGATGGGCTCCATCTTCTCTGGGCTGCCAATGCTCACCTAGAGGTCGAAAAAAAAGCAAGACGGCCTAAGCAGGAACACAGGGAGTTCCAGGTGTGTGATTTTCCTGCCTCGGAGCAGCCCTGGGGCCCAATCCTCATCAGATACCCACATCCTGCTCTATAAAACACTCAGGTACAGGAGTTTTCATTTCTCACCCCATGGCTCATCTGATTTCTGTTCTATTACAGCAAGCCTACCTTATCTCGGGATCCATAAGGATTTTGTCAATACTAAAAACCTATTTTAAATATATGTAGACTGCCAATGATAGAGTAGATAAGCTATATTTAATCACTGACTCTCCTGAAAGGAGCCCCCCCCTTTTCTTTTGCATCAGAACACTTGCTACATGCAAATTAGAATTCTATGAAGATAAATAAGGTACTATGTCTGTGTATTCATCCTGGAACACTGGACTGTATCCTGTGAAAACCCAGCACTAACAAGACCCCAATCATGAAACCTCAATGTCAATCGTCCCCAAACAATTGTCCTCAGAAGGAAAAATGCACCAAATCACACACCAAAAATGCTGAGATTTGAATCACAAATGTTCTCATTGCAAGCCATACAAATTACATTAGTCAGGGTCTGGGACTGGAAATAAATTAGACCAGACCTGAAATTAACAAGGTTGAGGTAAAGTAAGATTTAAATAAAACTCCCAGAAGTGACCTGGAGATGATGGGGTGTGTAGATAATTGTCCAAATACAGGAACAACCACCCCTAGGCCATAGCCATGAAGGCACCTGGCTGGCCCAGTGAATGGAGTCAACCATGTGAGGGCTCCCAGGGACAGAGACATCTGAGTGACTTATGGATAATCATCAGCCTGGAGTCCTGAGTCACTGCTGTTTCCAGAGGACATTTCAACAAATCTACATGCCATAGTGAGGTAACAGTGTGCTGGAGCTTAGTTCAAGGACACAGTAAAGGTGCAATGAAGCTGCTTTAGGACCCAGCAGCTCCAATGCTGTCCATTTATAAACAGCTCCCCACCCACCTGCTCAATCCCAACTGAAAGCCAGGATCTTCTGAACAAACGTGCTACTGAGAGACACACTTACCTCGGGGATCCATAGGGCACAGCTCACATGAACCCACTTGGTCCCACTGCGGGTGGGCTTCATAGCTCCGCCCTTCTTGGGACATAGCAAACATTTTGGTTGAACACCCAGGGCACATGTCCGGCACAGCCAACTGCCCTCTGGTACCTTGAGAATTCCATAGCAGGCCTGTAGATCACAATACATCCCAAGGAAGAGAAAGAGAAAAAGACTGACTTTTCCTATTTATTCATTAATTTGAACCACTTAGAAAATTTTCACAGAACTACTACCAAAGGAAATATGTGCCCAAATCCACCGATCTGGGACTGCACCTCAATAAGCACCCGAAGACAAAACACACATTTAATACAAAGTGGTCCTGCAAACTCCTTGAGGACAAAACATCCTAAAATAACCCATATTTGCTGTGCTGTGACAGAGATCCATCCATTCCAAGTTTCCAACCACAAAGCAGCAAATCCTCCAACCTCTCTATGAGGTGGGGGCGGAGGGCACTATTCTTCTCCAGCTTGTTGATGGGGTGGGACACAGAATGAGAGAAAACAAAGAGAAAAAAAATTCTAAGATATTAGGAAGCAAAGTGAGGAGCCCACCCCACCCCCACTTCGCAGGCTGGACACACTCCACCAACAGGATCCCAGCACCGTCCAACGTGTGTAGCCGCAGAAAAATGAGACACACCAGACAAAGGGAGAATTTGGTCTCTTTTGCTGACATTTAAAATAAAGCCTGTTTTGCACAAGATGGCAAAATTATACAAGACAGCATAAACTGCAGAAATCAAGCCTTTTACAACAAAGTCATTAAGATGGTCTGAAGAAAGAAAAGGCAAACATTCATGAAGTAGAATGAAAAAACAAAACCACAACGGTACCAGGAACACAGTCACAGAGAACTGCTCACTTTATCCTTAGATGAACCTGAAGTCAGGAAGTCAAGAGTCACAGGAACATAGCTCTAATTCTCCAGACAGAAAAAGCACACAGCCACTATGCAATCTGAATACCCAGGATACAGAAAGAAAACCACAGGGATGAGAGCTGAGCCCAGCAAAGGAACACGAAGACTGGTGCCTGGGAGGATTCTGTCAGGGCCTTGAATAAACTGCTGTCAACAGACTTATTACGGGAAAAACACTGTAATAGAGCTCCATGGCATTATCAAGGTTTCAAACACAGAAGTTCTGTACCAAACATTCTACAGAGTCACCTTTGAACACAGAATTTCATTTACTGAAAAAGCAAGCTAATAAAGTGTGCCTTAAAGACAAACCATGAAGGATTTTACCAAAGAAAAGTGACGTCATTGTTTAAGAAAGGAGAGAACATGTACAGAGGAAAAATGATGGGGAGGGGTGTCTGGAGAGCCGGGGCCAAGGCCCTGGAGGGCCCCTGATGTCATCTGCTAACACATTTCTAAAACACAGAATTCAATTAGTTTTCAAGGAGGACCCCTTTTTCAACACGTAAAAAGACTGACAAGTAAATGAGAAGCACCGGTAACAAAAGTAATAAATAGTAGTTATGTGCCTGTAAGCACAACACAGCAAAGACACCATAGGAATCTGCAATACAAGGACACTCCTCAGAGAAGTTAGATCCTGGCTCAAGACTTCCTGCGGAGATGAGCTAAAACAAGGCCACAGCTGGGGAGGTCTTCAGACATGTCTGTAAAGTCCTAGAGGCAAAGTGCAGAGAAATGGTGATGAAGAACTTCAAGGAAGGGCTGGAGAGATGACTTAATGGTTAAGGTGCCTGCTTGCAAGCCTGAAGTCCCAGGTTCAAATCCCCAGAACCCACATAAAGCCAGATGCACAAAGTGGCACATGCATCTGGAGTGAGTTTGCAATGTGAAGAGGCCCTAGCATGCCCATTCTCTCTTTCCATATATTTTTATATATGCATGCTACTTTTCGCTTTTGGGTAAACAGGTGACCTCAAAGAAAGTAGCTCAGGATAGCCCATCTAAATCATGAAAATATACAGTGCACATGTCCTCACACAAGTGCAAATCACTTCTTTCCTGCATCAAAATCATTACAATGATAGATAATAGACACTGAGCTGGGAATGGTGAATATGTCTTTAATCCCAGTAATCCGGAGGCTGAGATAGGAAGATTGAAGTGAGTTCAAGGTCAGCCTGGCACTACAGAGTTGACTTCCAGGTCAGCCCGGGTTACAGTGAGACTGACTAGAAAAAGACCCAAGAAAAGACACTGAGACTATGATGACCTTACATTACCCATTGCCCACTATCACTGAAGGATCAGCCAACTTCTACTACCTTCTTGAAATATGTCTCAGGAAGGGGAGAGTTTGTGCCTCCTTCAATAACTCCATTCATGAATTAATACATGTTAATGTTACAGGCTAACTGACATTGCCCAGAAGATATGATGAAGCCTGACTATCACCATATGAAAACTTGACTTACAGACAATTCTGCAGATGCAATCACTTGGGATGAGACCACTGTCAACCTAACATGACTTAGGGACTATGTAAGAAGACAGTTTTTGAAGACACAGACACAGATAGAACATCACTTAACAACAAAGGCAGCTGTAAGCAAAGGACCCACAGACTGGCAAGAAACACCAGAAGCCAGGAAATGGTAAGGACTGAAATGTTCAAGAGAGACTATCTGTTTGATGTCACCCAGTTTAAGGCACTTTGGAATCTAAAACAGACTAACCATTTTTTCAAGGGTTTGCTTTTTAGTGTTCCTAATCCATCCTAGCCCTCTGGTTGTATAGTAGCAGGGCCTGTCAAGCACTGTTGAGAGCCCCCCAGGGATAGGGCTGAGGTGGGATGTGACACATTTAAACCATGTTAGGACTATGGGAAAACAGTCTCACTTGGAAGAATAACCCTGAACTCGGGCAGCATGTTCCTGAGCTGGCAGGCTCACCCCAGAAGCCCAGGTCTTTCCTCCCCACCTACCTGGTGCACACAGATGTTGCACTTGTCACAGAACACCATCTCGTTGCCGTCCTCGCCATCCGGTGACTGGCACACATCACAGACAACATCTTCATCATATTCGATCCCCAGTCCCTCTTCCGTCTCTATGGCATGATTCATATTGTCATAGCAGCGCTGTTCAAATTCCTCCAGGACCCTTTCCATGGTGTATTCATCTAGTGCAGGCATCCCTGAAGGAAAATACCACAAAACTCAGGTGAGTAAGTCCATATTAATAATAACAAAACATTGGTACATTTTAGGCTCATGTGCTTGAAACTTGGTCCCCAGCTGTCTGAGAGGTTGTGGAACCTTTAGGAGGCAGAGCCTTGCTGGAGATAGCAGATCAGTGGGGCTCTGAGGTTTTATGTATAGTCCAGCTCCTTGCTCTGCTTTCTGACTGAGAAGGTGCGACACTGGTTTCTTACTCCAACCTACCATCCTTTCCCCTGCATGATAAAAGCTCCCCTCAAACCTGAAAGCTGAATTAAACCCCTTTCCTTCCACAAGCTGCTTGTAATTGGGGATTCTGTCCCAGCATGAGAAAGTAACTGACTCAAAACACGGACCACATAGAGTTTGGGTTTTTTTTGGGTTTTGTTTCTTTTGTTTTTGTTTTTTTTAACTTTTCTTTCTAGTACTTAAGCTTATTTCACAGCAAGTGCTCAAATATCTCTAACAGGCTTGTCCCTGATTCCTTGGATATCTAGGGCTGGCCAAGTGTTTTACGTACTCACAAGGCAAAACCTTATCATCTAACAAGCTGAAATATAGTATTCAGTTGCAAAATATACAAAGAAACTTGAAACTGATTTTTTAAAACACTCTCCTCACCTGCTAACGTTCTTGCCATGAATACCTAAAACCAGGACCACCAGTAAGAAAATCTACTTTGTCAACATACCCACACAACTAACCAGTAAATGTCAACATTCCTGGTTCTGTCTGTAAGGTCTCTCCTATTCAACTGTCTGCAGTGAGCTCAAAAACAGGAAAACCTTCTACCAGAGGCCAGGCCCTGAGTCAGGCTCCATGAAAAATACAAACTGGCAACAGTCACTGTCCTTGAAATCAACCACACTGAACACATCTCACTGTTCACTACGTGCTAAACTGCAAATTACCAGCCCATGCCACCACTTCCCCATCTATCCCCTGGACACACGTGTAGTCCCCACTGGACCACCTTGTCTTGTGGTCACATGCCTCAAGGCAACCCCCACAGCACACCTGGTGATGGCGGACCTGTGTGGAAGGAGAACTGTACACTATTCCAGCCTCCATATTGTGAGATGCGAATAACTGAGTTTCCAAAGCCCTGACCAGAAGAGAGACGGTCATGGGCTGAATGCTTGACTAAGGTGAGGCGTAAACTGCTAGCTGACAGGGTCTGGAGCACACTTCCAAGACTCGCTCAGACAGAGCGGACTGCAGGTGATGAAGGAACTTGAATGGCACAGCAAGAGAAAAAGCACAAGAGCAGAAATTGGATCAGACCCTCTCCTGTGGCTTTGGTTCTCTGGAAACTGGGCTTCAGTTAGGCAGGAGGGTAAGAGCACAGCAGGGACAGGAACCCTGCATCTTCGCCCAGGAACCATCCCTCATTAGTCCCCACTGCTGGAGGAACCACACACAGGCTCGGCCTTGCATTTCATCGCATATGCCATGGGTGGTCTCCACAGAGCAAGAACCTCAAGACACCTGAGACTGTGACGGAGTGGGCTTCACTTAGGACTCGCCTACAAACCTAAAATAAAATAGCTCTTTCTTCACCATGAGTTAATAAAATAATGAACACATAGTCTCTCACCCATCTCCTTAAATTCTTCATTGGTCAGTTCCAGCCATGCAGCGTCCATGTCATTAAGGTCATAACGACACACGTTGTCAGCTAATGTCCGGATATCGACATAGCCCAACTCTGGAGGCTCAGAGCCCGATGAGACGATGTACTTCTTGGGTCTGATGAACATGAGGGATTTCTCTTCCGACACGACCCTGGTTAACAAGAACAGAGGCAGAGCACATCACCCTTGCTGCCACATATATGCAAGTGTGTCAAAAAGCCCCCTGGTAGGGGCCTCCAACCCAGGCCATCCCCAAGTTCATATAGACCCATCTGTCAATAATACCCCATGACTAAAAATCAAAATTAGAAGCATCAAAATGGAAAGAGCTGTAAATGGAAATGCTTCAAAAGTCTTCAAAATCAACTGTCATAGTTTGATCCAGGTGTCCCCCACAAACAAATGAACGTGTTCTCAATGATCGATCCTCAGCTGATGGCAGTTTGGGTTTTACAACCTTGATGAAGCTGTGTTGTCGGGGGTGGGCTTATGGGGTTATAAGCCAGCTTCCCCTTGCCAGTATTTGGCACACCTTCCTGCCGCTGTTTGCAGTGCTGTGGCAGAGGTGATGTCCAGCCCTCTGCTCATGCCATCGTTTTCCCTGCCAGGATGGAGTCTCCCCTCAAGTCCATAAGCCAAATAAACCCATTTTCCTCCACAAGCCGCTTTTGTTTGGGTTCTTTCTGCGCAGCAACTAGAAAGCTGACCGCAACATCAGCTTTCTAGCATATCACCATACCCCTGCCACCAGCCAGGACTCCAGGAGTCTTTTGCCAACCTCAAAAAATAAAAAAAATAAAAACTTGGGTTGGAGAGATGGCTCAGCGGATAAGGCACTTGCCTTTGGTGCCTAAGGCCCTGGGTTCAATTAACCAGGACCCACATAAGCCAGACCCACAAGGTGGTGGCCCTGGTGTTCTCTCTCTCTCTCTCTCTCTCTCTCTCTCTCTCTCTCTCTCTCCCTCCCTCCCTCCCTCCCTCCCTCCCTCCCTCCTTCTCCCTCTCCCTCTCTCTCTGTATCTCTCTGCTTAAAAAATAAATAAAATATTTTAAAAAATAAAAAATAAAAATAAAAACTAGTTTTCAAGGGTTAGTTACTAAATCCCTCTTCCACTAATGAAGCCTTCCCAGTCCTACTGGAGGTCATCAGAGTAGGGCACGACTTAGAAACATCGAAGGAGGCAACAATGGCCACTCAACATGGATACGCACTGGTGGCCCATGCTGAGGATCTCGGGATGACACCCGTCAACTGCTGCGGTGGTGTGAATCAGATGTCTCCCCATAACCTTTTGAGTTCTGAATGCTTGGTTTCCTCATGATGACAATTTGGGAGGGAGAGCTTTGCTGGAGGAGGTGTGTAGCTTGTAGTGGATCTTAAAGTTAATTATCCCCTAGCTCGCTAGTGTCAGTTTGATTCACTCTCCTGATATTTTCCATCTGTTGTGACAGAAGTGATGTCCAGTCTCTGCTCAGACCATATTTTCCTCTGTCATCATGATACTTCCCTTGAGACCGAAAGCCAAAATACTTTCCTCCCATCAACTGCTTTGGCTCTTGTCCCAGCAACAAGAAGGTAACTGCTACTGTTATCTTTCAAAGAAAGCTGAGAGAAGCCAGGTATAATGGCTCAAGCCTATAATCCCAGTATTCAGGAGGCTGAGGCCACCTGGACTACAGAGTGAGTTCCAGGTCAGCCTGGGCTAGAGGAATGAGACCCTGACTCAACACACTCACATTCACACGAGAGAAACAGAGAAAAAAAATAAATGGGTTGTGGCCATTACTAAGAAATCTAAGAGCCAGATTCTACTTACTCCACATGAACATCTGATCCCAGTACTACGTCCTCCTCATTTACGACAGTGACTCCCAACTTGGCAATACCTCACCCCATTCACACTAAGGGGCAGCACATGACGGGAGTAAACCAGTCCAGGCTAAGGGCCAGGGCTCTAGGCCGTCCCCAGCATCCTCCACATCTGTTGTCAGCAGTATGCATTCGCACTGACAAAATGCCCAAAAAGTACATCATCACCCTGAAACTGACAGAGTAAACCTATGTGGCAGGGCAACGTGAACGCTCCATGGTGCTGCCGAGGCTCACTTCATCCTCTGAGAATCCACATTAAGGGAGCCTGTACTTCCTGGACTGAGGCAGCCTGCCAGAGCTACTGTGTGGGCCCATGAGCATTCCCAGAGCCCCAGGAGCTCAACTCCACCAGCCCAGACCCTTGTCAGAGCTGATGGTAACTCCATGATGGGCTGTAATATGATATGCATACTAGTCATGGGTGGATACTCCTCAGAGATCCCTTGACAACCATCAAGCCAATCAAGTGCCTGGGGAAATAGAAAGGGTGAAAGCTAAGAGGTGAATTCAGTCCATACTTGGCAATGGTGAAAGAAGCAACTTCACTGTGACAGCAAAGCCAGGTGCCGGCAGAGCTCAGCAGGCACTCCATCCTCTCCCTGAGGAGACACCAGGCCAAAAGGAGCTGCACAGTGAGGAAATGTGCCAACTGGCCATAGCCCGGCTCACCGGGTCAAGGACAGGCTCTGAGAAGCTAGTGGCCTGCCATGGATCCAGAGAGCGTACCACAACATCTGGAAACAGACCATCCATAGCAGAGTTGGTAAATAAATCCCTCCCCTAAGACCCTAGCCCAGCTGGCTGTGGCGGCTCACCCCTATTATCCCAGCACTAAGGAGGCTGAGTTTACTCTTGAGTTCAAGGTCAGCCTGGGCTTGACTGAGACCCTGCCTCAAAAAATAAATTGATTAAATTGCATTCAGTAATAAAACTCTCTTCCTGACCCTCCTAAGGTGAGTCGACCACTAAAAGTACGAGTAGTATCAGAGCCAGACACTCCCACAGCCTCTCTCCAGTCAGTAGGTAGTGCAGAAAGCAGCAGCATGAACAGACTTTCCCCAGACAGCCGCTTCCCAAAAGGCCTTGGGGCTTTCCTTTTCCCAGAAGAGAACAGTGCTGCCTCATGAGGGCATTAAGGTGAGAAGACACACTACCCTCCAATTCACTACCTCTGGGCCCAAACTCTATTCCTACCACATTTCTATTTCCAGTGAGGCCTCCTGGTATTGCTGGACGAAATCAAGCTCCTGGCTGCCAGGAAAGAAAGGCACTCAAAGCCATCTGATGGGAGGAGAAGATGAACGTCTCTCCTCAGGAAATCTGTACCTGGCCACAGGCTGCGGGATGGTCCCCGGGCTGACTGGCACCTGGACCCCTTTCTCCCACTCCTGTCTCCAGGGATCTGCCAGCACATAGTAGTCATCCGGGTTCAGCTGGTAGGAGTCATGCAGCTTCATGGCTGTGATCAGGTCAGTCCTAAACACCTGGGAAGAGACAAAGAGACACTGACATTTGATATCTGCATTCTTGCCCAGAGTGCTGGCAGCTGCAGGGTAACCATGGAGCTGCCATAACAAGGTCACTGTATCAACACAGAACAAATCTGACCTATTACAGAAATGCTTCGCCTGACACTGGCCCAGGCGCGGGGTGGCAGCAGCTGACAGAACACTGCCCTCCTGTGCCTTGGTCAACACAGGCAGAGGCAGCAGCGATCACATCAACATCAATAAAACGAAAAGGAAGCCTGCTGTCCTCCTCTGAACCTAAGTACTCTCCTCCAACAAGAGCTGCTGAACACGTGCTCCTGGAAATCCCTCGGGAACAACTAATTCAAGGGTGTTCTTTGAGTCAATGTCTAGGAACACCTAACAAGATCTTCAGTCAAGTCTTCCCAGAGTCACCAGGCCCCCTTCCATACCGACTGTCCTCAGGCAGCCCTGCCTCCTGGGACACTAGTTTATGGCAAGGTGCCTGACTAGTGCCAGGCAGAAGTGCATGCAGGACTGGCAAAATCTGGCAAAGAGACCACAGGCCACTGGGGTGCCAGACTCTGCAGATGTCAACATAACTGCTACCCAGGAAGCTGTATTTCCAGGCTGAGAGAACCCGGTCCTCACACTACCAAAAGCAGATAGGCCCACAAGACAGCATAAAAGTGCCCCAATACTAAGAGAGCACCCCAATTTCACATCACAGGCCAACGGCATACCGCAGGACAGGGAAGAACCCTCACCTACTCCTCTGTGGGTTCATGGACCCAGGGCACACAGTCTGCCAAGGCTGTACAGCTGGCTCCTGCTCTAGCCTCATCCTCAGCTGGCTCACATCTGAGAATGCATAAGGAAGCCCTGACCTTGGCACAAGCCACCAGCGGAGTGTTTGCCATAGTGCAAGCTGACATCTGCAAGCTGGCCTCTGTGTGCACAGCCACAGGGCTGCACCCTCCTCAGGACAGGGAGCTCTTTCTTGTGCTGCTAAGCACAGCTCACACCACACACCTCCTGGCCATTCAGGCTGGTGTGGACTTTCACCGAGCTAGCCATAGCAAAGTATGAGGCAGTGTCTGAATAGAAATCACTTCTCTAGCCATCATCACTTTCAACACCTACTTTCCTCCCTGGTGCCACTCCTCACTTCCAGTTCCACATGAGCAGCCAGGCTGTCGACCTTCTGCAACAATCATGTGGAACATGGAATCCCAAACACAAAACCCCTAAACACAGTACCTCCCCACCCCAAAGGAAAGGCTTTGAAAGTCAAAGCCACAAGTCCACACCCTCAAGAGCAAATCGAGCAGAACAGATTCCAGCTAAGCCATAACAAGGAAAAAAACAAGCAAGTTCACCAAAGAAGCCAAACTGAAGCACAGAAGAAAGGGGAAAAAAGGAAGCCCACAGTTCCTACACTCACAGACTGGGACCAGGGGACACCTCTGGTCACTAGAATAGACACCCTCAAGTAAACCAAGTCCAAGTTCCTGGCAGAGTTCAACCCGAGGTAGTCTGAACTCAGAGAAATTTACATGGGCCAGGGTCAAGGGCAGTCTGTGCCCCTCCTGCTGAGGGGCTCCCACCACATTCCTATGCTAAACTAACAGCAGTACAGTGCAGTGCGAACATCAGAATGGCACTTCAGGGTTGTAGAGGCAGCATGGGCATTAAAAAAGAAATAAATACAGCCACAGAGGCAGAGACAGAGACACTATAGTACCACAGAAAAGGAAGTGAGCACTGTAGGTCTAAGTAGATAAAAAACCTGCCAACAGCCAGGGGGATGAAGGGGTCACCTTCCCATCGTGCCCAGCCTAGTGTGGACTTGCCCCTGGGACAGGTCTCTGCTAGCCTGAAGCATCTATACAACTTCCTTGTGGGGGCTTTACTCCTCAACCAAGGACTCCTGCTCTAAACACAGCACCCTCCTGGCACCCTGCCACAGCTCAGGCAGGGCCTCGGAAACCCTTGTGGCTGTGCTCTCATAAGGAAGAGTGGGACTGAAATCTTCCCAGCCAGAGTCAGAGCTCAGTAGGCAGCTTTCCCACAGCCTGCAGCAAAAGCTGCCGAGAAAGCAGATCTCAGGACAATGGTGGCCCCTAACCAACAAAGGCCAGCAGAGAGATGACCCTAAAAACAAGTTCAGATAGAAAGGCAAACAACAAAAATGTAGGGTGGCAGGGAAACATAAAATAGGAAACAAATTGGGAAAGAGGGGGGAAGCCTTAAGCATAATCCCCAAAACAAAATTCCCAGAATTACATTGGGTTGTTGCCAAATAAGCCACAAATTCATGGCTAAAACTAACTTGAGGCTGGCAGTGACTTGGCAGCAGCTGAACCCGCTCATCTCCTGGCCAGAGGAAAAGTTGTTGGAAGCCAGCGAAGATGGAACAGGAAAGGAAAAAAAGAATACAATTAATAATAATAGCTAACATTTACTGCACACTTCATATGTGCCAGGAATTATCACATGCTTTGCATGTATAACCCTATGTGTATTATTAACCCACTTATTCCTTGGGAGAATGTTATGGGATACACACCTGTGTGTCCCCATCTTACAGGTGTGCAAAGTGGGGCACAGAGGTTAAGTAACCTGCCGAGACCTGCACAGACATAGGCAGGCTGCTGTGTAGGCAACAAGTTCTCATGCACACACGTGTATGACATGCATGGTCAGGCAAGCATTCAGGAAGTACCTCTGAAGGCTTTCGATCTTCATGTCTGGAGCAGGAACTCCTCCTATGCTGGGATCGAGAATTCTGGGACCATGTAGTTGACAGGCCTAAGGAAACAAACATCCAAACAGGCTCCATGAAAAACTGTACAGGTTACCAAGGAGTCAGGATGTCCATATTACTCCGACCCTTCAGCCACAACCTGCAACGCCCTCCCCTGACCCTCATAGGGTCCTTCACTCCCAAAACAGGCCTAGTGCAATCATGGGGACTGTGGTGTGCAAGGTGCCTTGCCCCTCTCCTCAAAATGTTCAAAGTCTCACACTGGTACAACAAATCAGAAGACATCTTTCTGAGTTGTCAGTAAGCTTTCCAATGTAAGACCACTGAGCTAAATGAAACCCTAAGGACGTGCCTGAAACATTAAAAAGTTTTGACTCCATTAAGGCATATAAATTTAGCATTCCCCAAAACAGAGCACCTCCAAGTATCTGTAAGGTTGCCCACTACACTTGGCTGAATATCTGATGCTGTTGGTGAAGAACATCTTCAAGATCATTCAGAATTCATCAATACTCTGATTTTATAACTGTCAATGCTGAGAAAGTGGCTCCACATAACACAAAGTACAAAATGGCAGTTTATTCAGGGTCCTTTCAGAAATTGTTGGAAATTCTGTCCTAACCCAAGCCAAAATTCATTTAATGATTTTTCATGAAATTCAAGTGAGCAACTCAAACAGCAATTTTCCAAATCAAACATTCTAACACAAGGCAATCCAAAGACACACTAATTTGAAACTTACATGTTGAGAAATGATGGTAGGGAAATATTGAAAGTCTTTGTTTTCCATAATCAAATCATTATGTTTCTATAAGAGCAGAAATCTTTGTACGTACAGTAAAAAACAACACTGCAATTCCTAACACTGAGATGGCAGATGGCAGTGCAAAGTGCGCATGCTTTGTTTCAGAATCTAGGCTGTGGTGAAGTCGTGTTTACAACACAGGTGATTCACTGCATTTCGTTTTGCATTTTTGTCACTGCACATTTAAGAAAACCTTAGCCCTACCACTCAGTTCCATTCAGGGTGGCAACTCAGTTTAAGAAGTTGTCTCTACAGGAGAGAGGAAGAGCACACCACCTCTGGGTGGGATTCCCAGCAGGCCCAGAACAGGAAAAGAGCTGAGGCAGAAAGTGACTCCATCACCCACTGCTGGTGGCAGTGGAGGGGAGGGAGCCCAGCAGCACAGGCTAGGCACACACTGCCACAGAGCTACCTCCCCAGGTGGAATCCTTCACTTTAGTTACTGAGAAGGGTTATGCATAGGAAATAAGATGACCTTTCTTTTTAATTACTCCATTCCTATACTTTTAAAATGGCCATGAGGTAGAGTGGAGAGTCCTTAGGGTCAAATATATTCAGAGTTGAAGCAGAAACAAGCAAGATACTGATTCTTTAGTTTTGTGACCCTCTTGCCTTTTCTTGGGGGCCCATCAGGATCTTCCCAAATAGTTCAAGCTTCCCAGGAGGCTTAAGGGTCTCTGAGCTTAGAATGCAAGCCAAATAATGACAAAGATGCTGCAAAATTGGTACCAAATAAGATTAACCAAGAGCAATTCTATGGTACTCTGCCTGGTGTCAACATCACACAGGAGGAGAAAAACAAAGAAAAGAAAATCCTATTAAGCTCACTTTGCAGAAGGGAAAGACTAGGGAAAGAAGCTAAATTTAAATTATCACTGACGCACAAGCTAAAAAACAGAAACAACCTAAAAAAAAAATCTACCAGCAGAATGTGAATGGATAAACAAATGATGGCACATCCATTCACTGGAACACTACCCAGCAATAAAAAGGAAAGCACTATTAATAGACAGGCAGGAACCCCTGCTTCATGCAAGTGGAAGAATACTGAAATAACTGCATTGAGTCAAAGAAGCCAAACCCAGGAAGAGTGCACACTGTTCTACTATTCCAGTTATGCCATCTACTATCAACAGTGACAGTACATCCATGGTTGCCTGGGAGAGAGAGGGGGAGGAAATGGATTATCTTAATGTTGATGACATTATGCATGTAAATATGGCAAAGACATAGCAAGGCATACATTTCAATATGTACATCTCACTGTCCTCACAACACTATTAAAAAGCTATTAGCAGGGGAGCTGAGGACACAGCTCAGTGGATTAACTGCTCGCTGTCCAAGTGTGAGAACATGCGTTTGGACCCCCAGCACCCACAGAAATGTTGGATATTTAGAAGGCAGAGATGGGATTCCTGGGACAAGCTAGCTAGCTAGACTAACCAAATCAGTGGATGCTGGCTTCAAGGAGAGATGTTGTCTCAACATATAAGGTGGAGAACAACAGAGGAAAACACTTGATATCAACTCTGGCCTCCACACATATATGCATACACCTGTGCACCTGCACACAAGTGTCCCACAGGCATACACTATACCTACATACCACACACATGCAAAACAAGCTACTGTCACTGAAACATCACCCATTCACAGTACAGAGGAAATTTCTTATTTTACCTTCCACTGATGGTTTATATCTAACCTGGACATGGCTTCTGACCCACGTGAGAACTTGGCCAAAGGACAGGGCCTGAGAGAGCTACCTGGGTCCAGCCACAGGGCTTGGGTACATGTGACCTCTTCCTGCTGATACTCCTGCTCACAGCCAAAGCAGCTGTCATTTCAAAGGCAATTAGCACAGGGCACAGAGCGTGTGACAAAGCACTCCTTGGTCAGCATTGTTCATGAGAGTCATGGGCTCTTGCTCCAATGAAAACACCTCAGTAAGTCAAAAGCGGAAGGTGGCAGGCACAGGAACACACTCCTGTCCTGCCATCACTGAGCTCTAAGAAATGAAGCAAAGGAAAAGCAAGCAACGTTCAGCGGTCAACAGATGGATCAGCACATGGAATACACCTCCAACCACGGACACATCTGTGGGAGTCACAGGCTGGGTCCTCGAATGACTGCCTTGCCTACAGTTGTTACAGGAGCAACCTTCCTCATGTGCGTCTTTCCAACCAAAGGATCCGGAAGCTCCTACAGCAATCTGTAGCTGGGTGTGGTGGTGCTCACCTGTGGCTCCAGCAACTAGGGACTGAAGCAAGAGGACCCCAAGTTTTAGGCCAGCCTGACCTGCATAGAAAGACCTTGTCTTACAAGACCTATTAATAATCTACATTTCTTTTCAGTTAAAAAAACTGTATGGCATAAAACATTTTCACAAGGGAAGGGGGTCCAGAAATGATTTCAAGAATGAAGACTGATTCAATTTAGATCAGAACACCAAGCACTTGTTAAAACTGTACAAAGAATATGCTAGATTGGTGGTTCGTTTTGTTTCTGCTTCTAGGAGAGATAGTTAAAGACAAATGGTAAGAATATTATAAGTAGCCAGGCACAGTGGTACACTCCTGTAATCCCAGCACTTGGGAAGTCGAGGCAGGAGGATTGGGAGTTTAAGATCAGCTTCAGCTGGTTTGAGGCCAGCCTGGGCTACACAAGACCAAGGGGGTTGGGAAGAGTGGAAGAAGGGTACAATGAGAAGGGAGGGGAGGGGGGAAAGGAGCAAAGGAGGGGGAGAGGAGAGGGAAAAAAAGAGGAGGGAAGGGAAAGGGGAGGGGAAGAGAACGGAAGAGGAGGAGGAAGGGAAGAATAGTAAAACAAGTAAATGGTTTCTTTTTCTTTGTACCTTCAGAAGAGAAGGTGTGAACTTTAAAAATGTGGCAATAATGTCTAAAATTATTGCCACTCACAAGGTAAGGATAGTACCTCAAGTCAAGCCCACTCTATTACCAGCGTGACCTGAAATTCTTGACATGTACACTGCTGAAGGAAGAAGAATTCTGTTAAACTATCTCAAACACTGAAAAGGATGAGGAGAAAGAAAACCGTTTTATCTTGCTCTGAATACGGCCAGCTTTCACTAAGACAGAACCTTTGCAGATCGTACAAAGTTCTAAAGGCTCCCAGCAAGCATGGCCCTGCCTGTGCACAGCACTGCACCCTCCTCTGCTCCTGTTACACACATTTCCAACACTCCCCTTAGAAATAGCAAAAATAGCCATGGTGTTGTGCCCTAGATCCACAGAAGGAAAAGAACCTCAAGAGTAAATCTGGCATAATGGCACACACCTCCCACTTTGGTTGCTCGTGTGCCCCAGGTCTAAAGTAACACAAGGTTATGCCCATCAATAAAACTTTTGAAAATGGAATGAATCTTTGAATGGACACCGCATTCACACCACTGGGGAAAGAATCCCCCACTGACAGCAGTGATTCTCCATGCCTCAGACATGCTTCTGACACAAAATGACATGTCTCTGACTCGACAAGTATTTAACCTACAAGTATTTAGCCTAACGTGTAACACAGAAGTCCTATAACTAATTACCAAGTGACACCAACCTGGGTCACCTTGTCAGTACACAAGCCTGATCCATGGCCCTGAGCAGGTGAGGCCATGCAACACAAATTCTCATCTGAAACGAAGCAAACTCAAAACCGTTGATTCATAAGAAAAACATCAGGGAACTGGGGAGATGGCCTGGTGGCTAAAGGCACTTGCTTGCAAAGCCTTCTGGCCTGGGTTCAGTTCCCCAGTAACCAGTTAAAGCCAGACACAAAAAGTGACACATCTGTCTGGCCTTCATTTGCAGAGGCAAGAAGACCAAAACCACCCATACACAGGCGCGCGCGCGCGCGCGCGCGCGTGTGTGTGTGTGTGTGTGTGTGTGTGTGTGTGTGTGTGTGTGTGTGAAGGCACGCGCACTCACACACACACACACACACACATTCGGGCAATAAAATTGTTAAAAAAAGAGAGGGAGGGAGGGAGAGAGAGAGAGAGAGAGAGAGAGAGAGAGAGAGAGCGCAAAGAATAGCATGAGACCTAACAGCCCTCTGTACCAGGGTGCTGACCCTACACCAGCCAAAGCCCAGCCCAGCTGATGACAGTCCACCTCACTCCCACCTAAAAAGCAAAAGGTCTCAGACACAAAGAACTGACTCAGAAGGTTCAACAGACCTGAATGCCCTGGGGCCAATTATACCACCAACATTGAATAGCCACCCAACACACTCTTGCTGAGGTCCAAGTCCAACGGCACTCAGACAGAAGCTCAGTCTCTGGATGAGATCCCTTTGTTTCTCCTTGAGCTCAAGATGGTGTTTTGTCACAAGATGGAAAGCCTGCAAAGCCAGCTCTGTGCACCTTGAGAAATAGAATACAGGTTCTGCAGTATTCAGCCAAAACCCCCCCCCCCATTTCACAAATTCCTACACAACTCCTTACTATCCTTAGATTATAGCCAATAGAGGAAAAGGAGATAATTAGACACACGGTCAAAGAAAAATCAAACTTTAAAAAAATCATCTTTAATGCCAAGAGAGACCAACAAAAACTCCCATGAAGGTGACCAAGGAACATAGGGGAACCTATTAAATGCTAAGAGATATAAAAGAACCCCAAGCATAAGTTATGTTCCAGAAAGTAAAAATGTTGGTCTTTCTTCCTGTCAACCAAGCCAGAATAGTCCATAAAAACAAGTTCTGCCCAACTTCAAGTTTGCCCCTCATGAACCTGCACAGCCATGAGGCAAAGTTTGAGTTCAGTCCACTTGTTTCTCAGTTGTCACAGGTGATGGAGCAGAGCTAGCTGAGAGCTGAGGGAGACAAGTACTTCCAGCTGGAGCTCAGCTGCAGAAGCTGGGAGGCCCCAGAGCACCCCAGCATGCACCTGACTCTGGGCCTTCCTCCAGCAATAGGTGAATCAGACTCTGAGATTAGGAAGTAGAGCAGGAACAGGAATCCCTGCCTCTTTAGGAATGGCTTGATAGTCAGCAAACAGGGCAAGGGAGATGGCAATGTGGGTGAAGTGCTTCCTGCAGGAGAATAAGGATTTGAGTTTGGATCCGCAGCAACCCCGTGAAAGCCAGGTGTGCAGGCATCTACCTGAAATCCCAGTACTGGGAAGGCAAAGACAGGAGGATACCTGGGACATGCTGGCTAGCTTGTCTAGCCTCATCAGTGAGCTCTGGGTTCAAAGGGAGACCCTGTCTCATAAAAATAATGCAGAAGCAAGAAAGGAAACCACTCAATGTCCACCTCTGGCCTCCATACATGCCCCCACATGCATATGAATATATGTACACATACCACGCACATAGACAAAAGCAAAAAAAGAAAATTCCCTCTGATCTTTCAGAAGCATCAAATTTTTAAGCAACCAAAACCAAGACAAACACCATTTCCACTGGGTTTCTTTAGCCTAACCCAAATAAATAAACAAATAAACTCACTTTCTGTTTTATGACAGATCTACTTACTATTCTGATTTTTACAGACAAAAAAACAAAAACGATAGCAAGGATATAGATCAGAGCTATTAACTAGCCTCAGACAACCGACATCATTCTGCCCAAAGGAGGGCTGCTAATGCTTCAATAAACCTAAGCATGAACTCTTTAGACTCTCGAAGTAATGAAAGCAGCTGGAGGTCGCCATATCCACCTTTACCAACCCCCTGAGGACAAGGATCCTGGGTAGGAAGCTAGAAATTAAGGGGTGTTTCCCTGGGCCACACCCTGGCACAATGTCTAACTTCGAGTCCCAGGAGCCCAGCAATTACAGACACTGCCTACAAACACCCCAACATGATTCCAAACTGGCTGCAGGGATGGGCCTGCAGGCATCTGGAGAAAGCCCAACAACCACAACAGCCGGATGAGGGCTCTCACCTGGCACAAAAAATACCCATCCATCCCCAACTGTAAATACCACACTGGTATTCCCCTGGGCCAGGCCAGAAAACAAAGCAATGGGCTCCTGCAATGGGCCTGCAGGGCCTCGCCATGCCTGCGGCTGGTGCTGTGCTCACATGCTGTCATTAGCAGCTTTCTCTCCTCCACCTGGACATGCTGCGTTGGGCTAGAAACTGAGGCCAAAATCCTGTCAAGCTTTCAGGCTGGAGAGGCTGGCTAGAGGTGGCCGCTAAACAGCCCCAGGCCAGGCCCCAAAGAGCACAGGACATGGGAGCTATCACAAGTGGGCCCCCTACAGAAGCAGAAAGCAACCGCCAGGCTGTCCCATATATATATCCAAGCCAGGGGAAAGGCCCAATGCAGTTAGTAGCTCTTGACAGAGGCCTACATGGTTCATTAGCCAGCTATCCTATGGAAAGACCTTGGTTGGTGGGGGCTGGGGGGTCCAATCTGAATATGCAGCAATTTCTAGAATGTTGGGCATTCCAGGAGTTCTTAATCAGGGCTATTTTCTCACCACTATCATCATTCACCATAATTATCAAAATCATTGCGCTTGGACAGACACAGCCATACACCATTGCCATATTCTGAACTAACATACTGAACTAATTGTAACGACACAAGTATGGCTGACCCACCTGCTAGCATCTGTCATACCTATCTCCCACTACCACCACGAGATTCTTGAGTCCAGTCTCAAACTAGGACAGAACTGAGCTTTGGCAACTCTCTAGCTTAACCCTCAGGTGTCCTAAAAGTATTTAGCTTAATCCCAAGCCTGCAGCCTCTTCCAGAAGACCAGAGAGACATAACCATATTAGGTGGAAAAAAAATGATCCATCCCAGAAAAGGTTACTTTAATGGACACACTTTTGGTAAGGCCTTTCTGAACTTAAGAAGCGAACTTATATATTGCTGCAGACAAAACTGTCTATTCAAGCAAATGGGAGCCACTTATTGAGCACTTAATAACTGAGAAAACACTTGGATAAGTAACAGTAAAGAGCAAAGAAAAATTAGTGCAGCTTGTTTGTGCCTTAGGAGTAGAATCTAAAGCAGGAGGGATGAAATTCATATACCTCAAACCCAGAAGGCGGCATTCCCAAGCTCAGACAGGTGGCTTTGCCAGCCAAGCAGACTTTCAATACTTCTCTTGGAAATAAAAGCCCTCCCTTTGGAACCTACTTCCTGCCTCACTTGGTTCTCTTCTCCCCTGCATTCGCCAGAAGTCACAGGTTACTTAGCTCCTCATCCAAACACCCTTAAGATCTGGCCACAGCTCACTCCAAACTCACCTGACCAGTTCTACTCTCCCTGCCCCAGGCCTTCCCCAAAGACACAGTCACAATTACAGCAAGCAGTCAAAATCCACTCACGTTCCTAGTTCTCCTGAGTTTTCTGGGGCCATCAGCATAGCCCAAGAGCAATAAAACCTTGCTTTCTAGTTTGCAGCTTTTAAGCTGTTGATAATTTAATTGAGAGACCAAGCATTTAAAATAACCTGTTTGCCTAGATCACTTCATCTAGATCACTTGGACCTGCTAGACCTGCCCAACCATCATAGGTCTCCCAACCCTCCTTTCTGGGTTCATGCACATTTATTTCCTCAGCACATCAAAAAGTCTGCTCTGTGACTTCACCCCAGAACTGTTCTTACATGTCTACGGCAAAGTTCCTTGAAAGCAGGTCTGATTCCCTTCCCATCTCACAGCACAGCATTCTTTCAAGGCGTCCAAAAGAAAGCTAAGCAACCAGGCTAGTACAGGCACTGAGCTAGTGCAAGGCTCCCTTCCACAGTCTTCTCTAAGCAGCCCGTTAGTGCTTCATACAGACGCTGTGTGACATTTATTTTGACTGCCTAGAAGCCAACTGACTTCTGGTTCTCAGCTGCACTGTGAAAATACGAGGTTGCCAGAACACTGGGATGCAGACAGCAGTCGTCTTAAGCACCATTCTGTTAAAGCACAGGGAAAGCCAGGGACTCGCATGTGACCTAGGAAGAACCTGGACTTCGCATCTTCACGTCACACTAGGCAGTTCTCTGTCTGCCCTCAGGGTGAGTTGAACTAGTGAATCATTACCTGGCTTTGATCAAGATCCCTTTTCATGGAGCAGTGTGAGGTAGCATAAATGATGCTTAATAAAAACAGACACCAGCGACTCTTGGAACTGGATTCCTCATTCCTGGATAACAACAAACAGGAAGCCTGCAGAACGCTTGCCTGCCTGCAGTCAACCTTCCCAGTAAGATCTAGTTACAGCCCTGCAGTATCACACTCACATGTGTCTCTCCAGGACTCGGCTTTCACTGACCTGCCTGATATAAGGCAAAGGGCCTTAGCTATTTAAAGCATTACATTAAAAAATCATGTTTCTATGTTCCCCCAATCCCTGGTAGGCTCCAAGAACAACAAAGCAGGACTTACTGCCATTGTCATCAGAATCCTCACTGCTGCTGGGAAGGCGACCTCGTTTCATGATCTCCCCGGGAAACAGCAGGCAGCCTGCAAAGCAATGAGACAGCACTTAACCCAAGATGGTACCACGCAATCATCAAGTTGTGTTTCGATGGCAGCCAGGATGCCGCACACAAAAGCAAACACAGTCTGAAGTAGCATTTCAATTGCAAAGAGTAAAAAGACCAAAGACACAGAATTAGCTGCAATCATTAACAGACCAGGTGAAGAGAGGAGGGAGGAGGGAGGAGGGTGGAGCAGTCACGTGTGGGCAGCCTCCCAGAGGTGCTGGCATTCCCTCCATAGTCCCCAGACATTATTACTACAGCTACTTCAGCCAACTGGAGCGGCAGCAAGCGCTGAGGAAAACAATCCACAGCAATGAGCACCGCTTCCTCACAGACAGACTGGGCTCTGGGGGGGAGGGGCTGAGCCTGAATGCGCGAATATTTACACTACACTGGGCATGCCCATGCTGCTCGGGCAAATTCTGCCAGGAGTTCCAAAGCTAAGCAACCTAGAGTTCTAGAAATGAAGCAAACGGGGTAACTGAGGAGGCAAATGCCTCCTCTGGCCAGTTCCTACCCTTCAAGGGACCCATAGGCCTGCTGTAATTCTGATCCAGACCCTTGCTTTTGCCCTTTAAGACAAACAGATTAAGCAGCAATTTCGCCAAGGTCACTGTGGGTGTGGGACTTTCTAATGCTACTGTGCTGCACCCTCTTTTCAGAACAGGTACAACCAAATCAACCTGAGAGACAATCAGGTGGCACAAACACCCAGCCCATCTAGCCAACTCCTCCAGCGATCTTGCGGTCAACAGGCCTCTAGCACTTCTGAATTAAGAGAAAGAAAGATCGCCTTCACAAGAAAGAACCGTGGGCAGAGAGTAAGTGGACCGTTACTGACAGGGTGTAGATAAAGGTACAGTTATCTCCACACATGGCCACTGTTTAAACATATCCAAAGGCTTGTCCAGACTAAGATTGATTGCCCTGACATCTGTGTAGGGCTCTGACCTTACTGCCAGGAGAATGATTTCCAATGAGAAAGCAGTGCTTTCAAGTCAGAAAAAGAATGGTGACCCTTCACCTACCCACCCAACCCCTTAAAGTACATCAACCTCCTGTTCATCATGTTCCTAAGGTGGTGTTTCCAATGAAGAATAATACGTCACAGTGGAGAACCACTGCACTAGGGCAAGGCAGTAAGTAAAAACCCAAAGGTCCATTCTGACCAAACCTGTAGAAGAACAGTTTTTAAAAAGGTAGCAAATGCATCACACAAAAGGGAACTGAAATATGCCATTTTGGTCAAAAGAGTATTTCAGCTAAAGACACTAGAGAAATTGCATAGGAAAGGCTCTCTGTCATCCCACTACATGACTAAATTAAAAGCAAGGAATAAAGTTCCCTTCCAGTAAAGAAAATCCCCACTACCACAGGTGTCTCGACAAGCAGCTGTTAAGCAGAGCAATCCGCACCTACCACTAGTTTTCCCCACACACTTCCTGTCACCTTTCCACGGCAGCCCAAACACCCTTGTCCTTCCTCTAGTCATTTCACAATTACCCTTTCTTAGAACAACACATACCCAGTGCCTAATGCCTTGAGGGCTTTCCCTTCTTTAATGAAACACAAACTTTCACACATTTAAAAAAAGCATCATCGATAAAGCTTGTGGGCCTTATTTCCTATGATCTCATTAACTGAACCTGCACAGGTGTAAGTTTTCAAGACCCCCATATATTCATGTGTCCACTGATGAAACAGACCTATATGATTCCTGCAAATATTCAGATACTGAGCTAGAGCTGCAGTATTTTCTCCTGAGACACCCAGTTTAAAAGCTGCTGGGTTTTTGTTTTCCAATTGATTTTTCAAGAATCATTAAATGAACTTGCCATGATGAACAGGAGTCCTGATGTTGAAAGCCACTCTGTGGGCTACAGTTTCATAGTATGGGCAATCACAATCCTAAAATCCCATTCCTCTAACATCCACACTCAGCAATCTGCAGCCTACCCAACACTTCCATGACGGACACACCCTGACCCATTCCCCTAAATGACCACCCAAAACACCAACTGCTGTCATCTAACCTGCCTGACTTTCTAAAAAAGATACCCCCATAGTAGAGAAACACCACTCACTCCTCACTACAGCTTTGGTTCCCCAAGCCTGGGCCAAGAAATTTTAAAAAACAAATAACAAGCACTACCTAAAGAGGAATTCCTTCAATGTGTGATGTGACCCAGCAAGAATGTAGCTCACCACCTCCTGAGCAGGTGTGAGAATTCCAGAATCCCTGCCAACTGGAAACAAGGAAGAAATGCTCACTGCATGCATCCTCTCTGACTCAGACAACTTCAATTCACCTCAATGGACTGGAGAACTCAGGATTGTGCTGAATCCACACGCTCTCCTCCCAGTTTTCAAACAAAACTCTCAGAGAAAGTACTTCAGCAGTCACAGATGAAAGACGCCTTGGCCAAACTAGGTAGCTGCTATTAAACACAGACATGCTCTCCAGCAAAGCTATGCAAGTCAGACAGAAACAAGTATTTTCCTGTTAATGAATTCCATTTGTATTCGCCCTGAAGATCCTTAGAAATGAAGGTTGAGAGTGATGCACTTTGCTTCTCCAGGGACTCAGCCCAATGGCAGGGGTTAGTGCTCGGCAGAGTTTCCTCCACTGTGCCTCTAATGTACTTAAACCTTGACATCAGGCTGATTTATCTCACCCAGGGTTACTTACCATATCAGAAAATCAAAGTCCGTGTTACTATCTTTAACACACACAATACAGTGGCCACATGCTGCAAGCATCTGTCCACTAAAAGCCAGCACAAGGGAAAGTGCCTCCACGTCATTACCTTCCCTGACTTCTGGGGCAGGGGCTGATTACCACCCACCTAGATGGTAAGGAGGTAAGTCATAATCAATTAAAAGAGCTACTCACAACACTCCAGAGAAGGCAGCCTGAAGATATAATAGCATATAATGCATCCCACAAATATCTGAACACCTAATGCATGAGGAACTGCTGGAGGAAAATCACCATCCCTGGCTTCCTGATGCTTCTGGCCTGAGGACAGGCAAGCAAGTAACAGGAATTCGGCCTCCTTGGTGCTAACAACAGCAAACACATGGGTCTTTAGATACCCAGGAGGCTGAAGGACTCAGGGAAAGATGAACCAAGGGGAGGTAGCCAAAGAGATCACATTTGGGGCAAAGCACTCTTAACATTTAGAAGCCTACACATGGTCTAGCAACATTACTCTGGGCACTATTTTCATCATCATAACCTTGGTATTTTTCTTACTAACATATACCCCCTTCTTACATACCAATTCCAAAGCTTATCAATTGACACTTATGACCTTGTCAATTACCCTTCCCCATGAGTTTAGACTTCAATCACTACCACACTTTGAATGTGTCCTCAGAAAAGTCCTGTAAGCCATTGCAATAGTGTGAGGAGGTGGGGCCTGATAGGACACTTAAGAGACAGAGCCCTTGTGATAGGAGGGAGCATCCATCTCTGAGGTGGGTAGGTGCTACAGAAGGGAGTTTATCCCATTTGGCCCTCTCTTGCTCACTCGTCTTAGAATGTCTTCCAGCACTGTGTTATGACAAAGAAAGCCATCATCAGATAGGTCCCACAACCTCAGACTTCCCAGCACCCAAGACCAGAAGCCAAAAAAAGTTCTATTGTCTATAGCTTATCCAAGCTGTCTGTACTTTTTCCTAACAAAAAAAAATAGACCAAGACATTCACTTCCACCTCAATTCCTTGAAGAACTTCCATTCCTCCATGCCTACAATTAATTACCTTCCCACTATCACCCAGCATGCTAGTGATCCCTGAGGTGACCTCCACCAGCCATGCAAATCTCTCTCCACCACACACCGAAGGGGGGAGACAGGTTTTCTGACCCCTCCCAGCCTCCCTAATCTACCCAAGCATCTGTCCTAGACCAGCTTACCTTGGCTGGGCCAGGCCTGCCCCCTTGAAAACTCCTTCCTGTTCTTGATTTCTCCTAATGCCACTCCTGCTGCCTCCTACCCACTAGGCATCACCATTCCAACTTCATGCACTGAATTCTGGACCACTCAGTTCAACAGTTTTCATGTTTCAGGAAACTTTCACCTAGCTATTCACCACATACTTTAATAAGTAATGGGGTGGGGCATGGTAGTGCACGCATGTCCCAGAGGCAGGACTTCAAGCTTAAAGCCAGTCTTAAAGCCATTTTCATTCATGTTCTTTCCCCTCCCTCCCTCCCTCCCTTCTTCTCCCCCCCCCTCTCTCTCTCTCACACACACACACACACACACAAGAATGGGGGAAAAATTCTTGCCACTTGTTAGAGATGGGCGGCAGATATCTTCAAAAGAGACCAAGGCATTTAGTGTAGGCACCATTACATAATGGTATATAGGGGGGTGCACATATGTATGGTAACAGATGTATGTATATGTGGAGGCCAGAAGTTCATGTAGGGTATCTTCCTCGGCTGCTCTTTAATGAGACAGGATCTCTCACTTGAAGCAAGAGCCCCCCCCCCCCAATTCAACTAATCTAGCTAGCCAGAAGTCCAGGGTCTCTGCCTTCTGAGCACTGGAATTACAGGAGGACTGCTGTGCCCACATGGTGTTACATGGGTACTGAGGGTTAGATTCAGGTCCTCACAATGAATAGCAACCTCTTTATCCCTTGAGCCATTCCCCAGCCTCTACAGCGAGGTCTTGCAGTGCAGGAGCAAGATGAACTTAGGACTCCAAGACAAGGGGAGATTGTGAAGGGACGAGCAAGGTAGCATCAGTGGAAGTTACACCAGAGACAAGAGACTTCTAAACTAACTTAGGAAAATTGTTTTCATGGGTTTTTAAGGTTAGCATAAAAAGCAGTGAGTTTCATTATGGCATTTTCATACATGTCATTATACTTTATTCCCTCCCTAACTGCCCTTCCCTGTCCTCTCTGCCCCCTTCTTGCTGGCCCCCTTCCCCCTAATAAATCCTGTCTTCTGCTTTAATGTCACATGTATCCCATTAGCCTCTCTCTTACCTCCTCCCCACTCCCTAAGATCTCTTCCTTTTAACAAGATTCTTGTTCCAACTGGATTCAACAAAGACAAAGCGGGCAGCTCAAAGTAGTCCCCCAGGTCAAGTTCAGGACTCAAGAGGAGCCTAACTTCTGCCCAAGAGCACAAATTCCATCATGTGTTCTCTAAAGATCACAATTTCTGAAGAGTAGAGAATTTTTTTTTGTAATTTAAATATGAATAAAGCTTCCTTGCAGGGCAGCTACAACAGATCCCTCAGAACTCTGGGTCCAGTCCACAATGTAATTTAATATGATATGTAAATATGTAATTTGATATGTAAATATGTAATTTAATATGCTATGTAAATATGTAATTTAAATATGAAAAAGGAAGCTCTGGGGCAGCTACACCAGACACCCCAGAACGCTGGGTTCGGTCCACAAATGTAGCTGGTCCTGGCATTCTGCTTGGACGTCAACAAACAACTCAATATAAAGCAAGTCGTCAGAGCCCAGAGTGTTCACTTGCCATGAGAAATGGAACAACTAGACAAAGCACTAAATAGGCATTTGGGACCTGGCCCAGAAAGAGGAATACTATGATGACATCAGATTACAATGAGACCATTGCCTGGAAGAACCAACTGAAGGGGAGGTAGTTGGCCAAAGACCCTGGCTGTGTCATTAAGTAACCATCCTCTGTCATCTCCAGCCACAGTGAGGCAAGGAGTGCCAGGACCCCAGGGAACTTGTGGCGAATGCTCACAATACCGCCTCCTCAGTGGAATCACAGTAAGTACATGAACTAGCACATTAATTTGAAGACATTCATCAAGTTCGATGCCACCAAAGTGAAGGAGATGTGGCTCACTGCCCTCCTTGAGCTTCAGGTGACCCGGAGGACACAGTATGCAGAGTGACTAGACGACAGCTGCCAGGTGTATTAATCACCTGCTCACTGCTATGTTAATCCCTGACCAGAAGCAACTTAGAGGACAGTATATTTTGGCTGAGAGTTCAGGGTTGCAGTCTGTCATTACAGGGAAGGCATGTGACAGGCGTGTGGTCACATGGCTTCGGCAATCAGGAAGCAGAGAGAGATGAATTCTGCCGCTCAGTTTTCTTTCTCCTTTTTATTCAGTTTAAGACCCCAGGCCACAGATGGTTCTGCCCAGATAGGTTGGGACTTCCCACCTCAATTAACCTCATCTAAACACTCTCTCCCAGACGTTCACAGAGATCTGTGTCCATGGTGACTCTAAATCCTACCAAGTTGACAAGCTCAGCCATCACACCAGGTTACTGTTCACATGTATGCCAGAGAACAAGGTCCCTCAAAACTGTCAAACCTCCATTTCCTTGGGCTGAAACTGAAGACAGTCAGCACTACACACCACAATGAAGGAACCCATCTAAGCTGCAGGAAGGCAAGCGTAGTATGTGATTTTAACAGAGAAAGGAGGGACCTCAAGAGCAGGAGAGAAGACATTTTACCAAAGAGTGAACATTAAGAATGTGAGGGTGTTTATTCAATTCTATTCCTGAGTGGAGGCAAGCAACCCATCCAGGACCCTGTGGTGGAACAGGCCATTTATCAGGCCATAAACTCCACAACCAGAAAAATGAGCACACCCTAGTGATTTTACTATCTTATGGCTTATGCAAAAAGGCTGCCTTTTCCCTCAAATATCAATTTTATGCATTATGCCTTGTTATTTATTTCACTTTCAAGAAGTTCCAGAAGGTACTCAATTAAAACTCTCCACACATTTCCTGTGTATCACCTAATGCAATGCTATCTGCTGAAATAACCTCGTGGATAAATGAGTGAGTTTCTGCACATAAACTACATCCTATGCTTGCCCGGCTTTTATTGACTATGAGATACTTTCACTTTAATATCTAATTGACCTTTAACTGAAGTAACTTCTATTACATTAGCTTGAAATTTATTGGTATCCTTTCATTCTCTGTCAAATAGTTAAAATCTAATACCTAGATGCACTCTATTAAAGTGTCTTCAGACACCAGGTGGTCTCACATAAAGCTAAAAACAACTTTGGACATTCTTGCTTGTTTGCCAAGTTCACAGGATTTGAGTATTGCTTGGTGACCTGAATCACAAATTGTAATACTGCCCTCCAAAAAGAGACTTCACACTTTTTTGCTGGGTTACCTCCTTCTGAGGAGTATACAACTTTGCAAATACCCATGTGTTCAGTGTCCCTAAATTAATGTGAAGGAAACCCATATGTATGGAACCCAAAGTTTGGGGTACAGGGCCTTCTCACACTCACTACTTTATTTACTGAGGCAAGGTCTCTCAGAGGATGCTGACTGGACTATTCTATAAAGACAGTTGGCCCTGGGGATCCTCTGTCCCCACCTACTGAGATTACAGGTGAACCACTGTACCCACCCAGGATTTACAAGGGTGCTGGAAATCCAAACCCTGGGCCTCATACTCCTAGAAAGTGCTGTATCCACTCAGCCATCTCCCTGGCCCCAAACGGAGATTTTAAAATGCATTCTTCCTGGGGATGCAGCCAACTGCCTAGCACATACAAAGCCTTGTATTTTGGTAGGCAGTTCCACGTTGCTGGAATGAACATACAACCAAATACAGTTTTATGGGAGGAAGGGATTTCAAGATTACAGATCCAAGGGAAGTTCTATAAATGGTGGAATAAGAGAGCTCCCATTCATAAATCTAAGCAGACAGAAAAACCACCAACAACCAGCAAACACCAAAAACAGCAAGCAGGGACCCCATCAGAGCTTAGACTGCTGTTTTACATCTTTGGGCTGAAATTCAGATCCACCCCCAGTAACACCTTAGGGCTGGACTCTAGAATCTGCCCCCAGTGACAGCTTCCCCAGCCAGGTAGCTGGAGAACCAAGTTACAAGTGTAACTTTAACACCCAAAATCAATGGAGAACATACATTCAAACTTCCACACATTTTAGCCCCAGCACCCAAAAAAAATTAGTTAATAAAATAAATAGAATGCATTCTGTTTATGGGTGCTTGTATGAAGAGTAGTGTGATGGTTAAATTTTGTTGTCAACTTGACCTTTCAAGTAATCTTGGGTGGGTTTCTGAGGATGTTCACAGGAAGGCAGCCTCACAGTAGGGGGCAGGATGTAAGGAAGCTCAAAGGAGCTATAAGTAAACATCCTTTCCTGTGTGGGCAGTGCAGGAAGGAAAAGTCCAGAGACTCTGGAAGCCATTAAGTCTGTGGAAGGATTGCAAGACCCCACCCTAAGCCTATAGAAAAGGGAAGAAATTCTCTCCTTGGCCCCCCTGCCTGTTCCCTGTCCTGTGTGTGTATTGTAGGTGATGGGTTTTTCTCTCTGCTCGGACCTGTGAAAAAGGGCCAGTCTCTTTCACTGTTATGGAACTTCCCCTCAATCTGTAGTTTAAATAAATACTTTCCTCCCAAAAACTGTGCCTGTTTTAAGATTCATCCCAGCAGCGTGTGGCTGACTACGACAAGTAGTGAATGGTGTGTGTGTGTGTGTGTGTGTGTGTGTGTGTGTGTGTGGTGTATAGGCACATGTGCATACAGGTGCTCATGCTGCATGTGGAAGGCAGGGAATGTCAGGCATCCTCATCTATGTATTTTTTTTCCTTGAGACAGGGTCTCTCTCCAAGGTTACATATGTGCACAGCCACACCCAGCTTTTTATATGGGTTCTGGGGAGACCACTGAGTAAAAGAGCTAGGATAAAACACTGTAATCCTTGAACCTGGAATGTATTTCAACTTCCCTTGACATAGGAATAAATGAATTCACACCCAAACAATAATGGTAGGAGTCTCCACTTCAGAAATGGCTAGCAAATCACATGATGGGTATCTGAGGGATGAGTTCATTCTTCTTCACAAGCCTAGAAATTCCTACAGAAGCCTTAACAGTGCTGCCAGCCAATCAGAGATCAAGGCCATGTACCCTAGCAATCCTAGTCCTATTCTCAAACTTGTCTGAAAACTCAAGGTAAGACTTACTGGCCTCAGAATGTATGACAAAATTTATTTCCCAAATCATTCAGTAAAATGAGAAGTGTATGTTTCGCACAGCCTTAGAGTCTCTGAACTCTAACCTATATGGTGCAAGCCATACATTTATACATGTTACATATATGTCCACCTCAGACTAAGAGGTCATTAGAAAATGACATTTCAGGGAAAAAAATGAACAAGGTAAGGGTAAGTTGTGGGAAAGAATTCTAAATGCACTATTCCACCATTGGTGGGATAAGCCAATAAATGCAATGTGTCTACAGGGTAATGTTAAAAGATTTTTAAGTACTCAAACAGATGTGCTCATCCAGGATGTACAAAGCGGCTTCAGCAGACACCAGACTCAAACAGCCAGTGACAATTACACTGTGCAGATTGAAATGCAGCTGTTTGGGGGGAACTTTGTTCCCTGATTATAGCTGGTTGTCAGAAACGATCATTAACCATTATCAATGTTAAGTCACCAAAAACATGTTGTGGGAGTACCTTAAAAAGAGAACTGATGTTGTTGATCCAAAGACCACCCTTAAAAGAACTGTTCTTATACATCACTGGAGTTACATATGAAAACAGCTCATCACAATTGTGTGAGGACTACTTATTACGGTTGTAGAAACATCAGAGGGTAAGAACACCTAGCGCAAGACCTGGAAATACTGAGGCTAAAGTCTCACAACAGGACTGTGTCTACAGGAAACCTTCCTAAAAGAAGCCCCTAAGGTCATGTTTGCAGTGCTAAGGAAGACTTCCTATGAAATAATGTAATCCACTTTCCTAGTTTCAAAGTTGAGCACAGTGAATTCCGGGGATGGTCAGCAGTATGGGGAAGAAATGACAAGCCAAAGCCAACAAGCACAACCAAAGCCCCTTCCCAGGTTGTGGACACACCTCACCTCCTCCCACCTGCCAGGACCATGGGCCTCCCAGTATAGTTAAAAAGTAGGGTCTCTGGAAAATTAAAGCCATGTCATGTTAGCAGGGAGTCAAAAACTTCCAAGGAACCACAAACAACAGGAGACTGAAGCATAGTACCTGCTTGTCAGCACCCAACGGCCTGGTAGAGCCAGCTGAAGGCAGATCTGGAAGGATGGCCTACCACAGGTGAGTTCTCCGAGCAGCAGGCATTGACTGACTGGCAGGACACAGGCACCCTGCTCCACATCATCTCCTCTTTAGGGAAATCCAGAGTACACACTCCTTACACAGGTCCTCTGAGCACACAAATGACTAGGTAGGCATCCTCTGCTAGCACACAGGATCCCTCAAAAGGGATCTAGGTATTTAAGAACCACATTTTCCAAAGTGCATCCCATTTTATGTAATGAAGTGTCGCCTTATTCTGAAATCACACAATAAAGTCAACTAAGATTAGAGAGACAAAGGAAGGGAAGGAGGGAGTGAGAGAGGGAGTCTGGTTAGCGAACTCCCTCTATAGTTATCAGACTTATTTGCAGCACAGGCAGGCCTCTAACTCAATATGTAGCCAAGGATGACCTTGAACTCCTTCCAGATCCTACCACCTCCGACTCCCAAGTGGTGGGATCACATGCATGCGCCACCATACTCAGTTTATTGATGTGGTTCTGGGGGAAATGAAAGCCAGGGCTTCCTGAGTGCTAAACCAGCATTCTACTAACTGAGCAACATCCCCAGAAGCAAGCAAACTTCTAATTTCAACTTGTTTTCTGGGTTCATAAGAAAGGGAATCCAGCAGCTGGGCATGGTGACGCACACCTTTAATCCCAGCACTCAGGAGGGAGGCAGAGGTAGGAGGATTGCCATGAGTTCAAGACCACCCTGAGACTACATAGTGAATTCCAGGTCAGCCTGGACTAGAGCGAGACCCTACCTCAAAAAAACAAAAAACAAAAAAAGGGGGGGAATCCAGCCTACAACAGAAATGTGTGAGCAGGTAAATACTGCATTTTACTCTAAACAAGGGGACAATAGTCTGTTTTAGACAGCCTTTGAATTATGAAATTGTTTTTGTATATTTTAAACGGAAAGGGAGAACACTTCAGGACATGCAAAATATGCAGATTCCAATGCCCATGAGGAGCTGGACTCACTGATATTTTGTCCTCTTCGCTCTCACACTGGGCTAGACCACATGCCCACAAGTCTCAAACACTGACTTACTGGCCCTTCCTATAAAATCAACTGACTGACAATGTGGTGTTTATAAATCAGCACTAGGTATGTTGAGTAATGAAGGAATCCATTCCCTGGTACT
This sequence comes from Zapus hudsonius, assembly GCA_004024765.1. NCBI lineage: Eukaryota > Metazoa > Chordata > Mammalia > Rodentia > Dipodidae > Zapus > Zapus hudsonius. The sequence goes on from PVHP010000515.1 coordinate 84,962, forward strand.
GGGCAAGTACCTTAAAGCTTACAAAGTCAAAGATCTTTTAAAAGTTTAACTACAACAATCAAAACCAAGGAGAGGGCTGGCTGGCTTGAAAGCCTGCCAGTCTGGGCTCAATTCCCTAGCACCCCAGTTAAGGCTGAATGCAAAGTGGTGCACGTGGGGGCCTAGCCAATGGGAAGTGGAGACAGGAGAATGCCAAGGTCATGGACCAACTGGTCTAATCCTAATCTAATGTTCCTTTGCAGCAAGAGACCATCTCAAAGAAGGTAAAGCACAGAAACTTTGAAGCAGCTCTCTGACCTCTACACATACACAACAGAGATAAATAAGTAAGTAAAAGGGTAGGGTGCTTTAAGCAACTTTGATAAAGGCCACATCCAGAAATCTCCCTCAAAGGATAACCCCCACAAGTCCTACTTGAAACTTGTGTACTTTAAGTAATAAAAACTTGTAACAACTGCTAACCTGATTTTCAAGCTACTAACAGAAAAACGAATGTTCTAGACAGGAATTTAACAACACATGCTGAAAGTACAACAATCAAGAAGAAATCACAGAAAGAAGCCACTAGAATTTAAGCACCTAAATAGAAACCAAAGATGTGCTTAAAAGAATCTCAAATCTCTGACATAGGCACACACTTATGTGAATGTCAACACTTACCACACTTTTCAGAAGTTCAATGGTTTCAGACCAAGTGCGCCCCTGACTTTAAAAGTCACAGGCCACAGGCCCTCATCTCCCTCATCTTAGGTGCATCATTACATTTCCACTCTGGAGTGACTGGTACTTATACACCCTGGAAAGAAAGCCTCTGTACTAAAGGAAAGCAAGCCAGGCAGTTCAGCCTCAAGCAACTAGCTAGTCTTGCTTTCTTGTTCCTTTACTATTGGGTAAAGACAAAATTTTAAAATGGGGCTGGGGAGATGGCTCAGTGGTTAAAGGCCAGACACACAAAGTGGTGCATGCACCTGGAGATCATTTGCAGTGGCAAGAGGCTTGATGTGCCCATTCGATTCATTCATTCTTTCTCCTTGTGAAGAAATGATTTAGTATTTTTATTTATTTGCAAGCAGAAAGAGAGAGAAAGAATGGGCACACCGGGGCCTCCAGCCACTACAAACAAATTTCAGCCGCATGTGTCACTTCGTGCATCTGGCTTTACATTGGTACTGGGAAATCAAACTCAGGTTGTAAGGCTTTGCAGGCAAGCGCCTTAACAGCTAAACAATTTCTCCAGGCCAGGAAATAATTTTTAAATGCCCAATTTATTCTTCAGTTTGAACCCTCACCACTGAAACCTTTCCTTAAAATAACTGCCTAGAAACTATCTTATATTGAATAGAATTTCCAGGGAAGTAGACATTAAAAGATCAGTATTTTAACTTATTGTCAAATTTGAGTACATTCAAACAAGAGTAAAATTTTAATTTCCTCAGCAAATAGTACAAAAGAACAAAGTTTTAAAAGTAAACTTAAGGAATTTGGGATGTGACTCAGTGGTAGAGTGCACGCTTTCTGTGTGTCTCTGGGCTCAACCCCTAACACCAAAAATAAGAATGGAGCAGTCTAAAAATAAGCTTACATTCAACTACCATAAGTCACCTTACTAGAGAGTCAAAAGACTACTCAAAGAGTCCAAAGCAAAAGGCAAATACTGGTCTGGAAGGTTCGGTGTTGAGGTTAGGGTACTGCTCAGTGACAGAACACCTACCTATCACGCAAGAGGCCTGGGTTCACACCCAGCACTGCAGAGAAAAACTGGTCTTCAAACATTTGTTGAACACACAGTATATGCTACAGGTCTAGAGTTAATAAAGGATTAAAACTGAAAACACAAGCAGCCCCTCCCAGGCACTGAGCTTGCCATTCCAAGTTTGATGACATTCACTGTCACTTTGGGGGAGTTAAGAAAAGAAAGCATCCTTAGTGATCATTCAAGTTTTACAGTGCTGTAGCAGAGGTGATGTCTATTCTGCTCATGCATTATTTTCCCTGCCATCATGGAGCTTCCTTTCGAGTCTGTAAGCCAAAATAAATCCATTCCTCCACAAACTGCTTTTGGTTGGATTTTTTTTTTTTCTGCCAGCAAGGAGAGTTGACTACACCAGCTTTGGTATCAATGGTGGGATGGGTCTTTGCTGCTAGAACCCTGATCACTGGTTCTGGCCTTTTGGAACTGATTTGAAGGAGGAATGTGGATAGATTTGAAACCTCGGCCTAAGAGACACCGTGCAGTGCTGTAATTACAGCTTCATGGACCATTCTGGTCAGAGCTGGAAAGACCTGAATGCAGTAAGGACTATGAACTGTGAGGATTGGCTTATGAGGATGAGAAAAAAAAACTTGTCGGGACTGAACCAGAAGCAGTTTGTGTGAGAGGCTTGCTGCATTTGGCCTGCCTGTGTCCTGAGAATTTGTGCAGGGTTGCTTTGCATGGAAATGGACTGGTGTGAGCAGATGAAAATGGCACAGGAAGAAATTAAATCTTTGGGCCAAAACTGCTGCCTGTTCAGCAGCAATTATTTGAGAGATTATAACCACTGAGATTGGGCCAGGTGATCTGCACTGGGACAGTATAAGAATGCGGACACTTGAAGTAGGGGGCCTGAATGAAGTTTTCCTGCTCTTCAAACTTGGCTTTGTTCCCCCCTGGATTACAGGTTGATAGCCCACGTGGCACTACGGATTATAACAAATGCAGGAAGAGAGAGAGGGTCATTGGATTTGCAACAAGGTTTTGTTTTTTGGAAACGGCCACGGGCAATGTGAAGCAGGCTTGTTGGATAGTCTGTGTAGAAGCCAAATGTACCCATGAGGACAAAGCATGGGTTGCAGTGGAGACTGAGTAAAATGACAGGACTATGGAATGGCTCAGTTGAAAGGCCTTAGATTATGGTGACGTTTGAACATCATTGTTATAAAAACTATGAGGACTTGTGGAGTTGAGCTGGGTGCATTGCATTTTACATGTATGGTTATAATTTTATGGGGCCAAGGGCAGATTGATTCAGGTGTCCCCATAAACTTAATGTGTTCTGGATGCTTGATCCCCAGCTGATGATAGTCTTGGAATTGGAATCTTGTTGGATCTGTGTTGTTGGGGGCAGGCTTATGGGGATTATAGCCAGCTTCCCCTTGCCAGTTTTTTTTTTTTTTATTGTCCATAATGAGTTACAATATTTAGTGGGCAAACAATGAGTTATCCCCAATTCCCTGCTGCCCTCCCCTCCCCAATCCACTGGATAACCTCCTCCATGGGTCGTCTGGATCAGTCCTTGTGACAGGGGACCATGGATAACCTAGTATTCAGCCAGGTTCTCCTGGCCATGCCTCTGGATAATCTCCTCCACCACGGCTCTCACAATCTTTCCGCCCCCTCTTCCGCATAGTTCCCTGAGTCGTGGTGGATGAGTATTAAGGCTGCTTTAAGGTTGTGAGCTTAGGGGTCTTTGTGTCGAAAATCGTTGGTTTCTGTCTCACTGGCTTATCCTGTGTTGATTTAATGGCTGTGGCTGTGGGTCCCTTGTTCATCCCGACATTTTCTGTGGGGTTCCATATGGATCCTCCACGGTGTGACTGTGGTGGCTCCTCTTTTGCCAGAATCTCAGCTACCGGCCTACGGTCGGTTGGTAGGGTTAGATGGGCCCCAGCTCTCTCGCTGCATCCTGAAAAATACAAACACTGCAAGTGTTTGCAGTGCTGTGGGGGAGGTTATGTCCACCCTCTGCTCATGCCATCATTTTTGTTACCATGATGGAGCTTCCCCTCAAGTCTGTAAACCAAAATAAGCCCATTCCTTCCATAAGCGGCTTTTGGTCAGGTTCTTTGTCACAGCTAGGAGAAAGCTGACTACAACAGTTTTACAACATGTTTTACAACATAGGTGTCGTAGTCAGCCACATGCTGCTGGGATGAATCTTCAAACCAGGCACAGTTTGGGGGAAGAAAGGATTTATTTGTAGCTATAGATACAGGGGAAGTTCCAGAATGCAAAAGAGGCTGCTCCCCTTTCACAGGTCCAAGCAGAGAGAAAAACCCTACACCACACACACACAGAACAGGAAATAGGTGGAGGGGGGGGACTTCTTTCCCTTTATGTGGGGTCTTACAACCCTTCCCCAGACTTAATGGCTTCCTGAGTCTCTGGAATTTCCTTCCTGCATGACTCACACAGGAAAGGATGTTTACTACCAGCTTGAGCTTCTTTACATCCTGCCCCTTGCTGAGAGGCTGCCTTCCTGTAAACATCCTCAGTGACCTACCCAAGATAATTAAAAAGATCAAGTTGACAACAAAACCTAACCATCACAATAAGCAACCCTACAAACTTCAGTGTAAACTTCAATACAAGTAAAAAGGCAGTGAAGACTGGAGAGATGGCTCAGTGGTTAAGCCAGATGCACAAAGTGGTGCATGCATCTGGTGTTCATTTGCAGTGGCTAAAGGCCCTGGCATACCCATACACTCTGTCTCTCTCTCTCTGTATTTATCTGTTTACAAATAAATATTTTTTAAAGGCCGTGTCAGGAGACCCTGGTGTGTACAAGCATACTCTTTTTCTTACTCTGTCTCTTCCCCCCTGCTTCCCTCCCTCCCTTTGCTTGCAAATAAATGAAATTTTTAAAAAATTATCAGAGAGGGCCAGGTGTGGTGATGCACACCTTTAATCTGCACTCAGGAGGCAGAGGTAGGAGGATCATTGTGAGTTCTAGCCTGGGAACTACGGAGTGAGTTCCAGGTCAGCCTGGGCTAGAATGAGATCCTACCTGGGGGCATAAGGGGAGACCACACTGGGTCTACTGTCATGAATTAAAATATGTTCCTAACTAGTGTCACTACTGGGCTTCTAAAGCATTATTCACAAAAGTTAAGAACTCCATGCAAACTCAACCTTCAGAGAAAAAATATTCAACATTTCCTAAGGTAAAATCTTAGACAAGGAGAAATAGGCTTAAAAACACTCCTCTGCTTAACAAAATCAAGCCAAACCTCTGTATGCCAATTCAAATAAAAGGCAAGATGTGCTACCCAAGATGTCCTAACTTTCTCCAGAGGATACCCACTGTTATGGCTTGATCCAGGTGTTCCCCACAAACTAATGAATGTGTTCTGATAGATCGATTCTCAGCTGATGGCAGTTTGGGTTTTACAACCTCGCTGAAGCTGTGTTGTTGGGGGTGGGCTTATGGAGGTTATAAGCCAACTTCCCCTTGCCAGTGTTTGGCACACCTTCCTGATGTCCACCCCTCTGCTCGTGCCATCATTTTCCCTGCCAGGATGGAGTCTCCCCTGGAGTACATAAGCCAAATAAACACATTCCTCCACAAGCCACTTTTTGTTTGGGTTCTTTCTGCGCAGCAACTAGAATGCTGACTGCAACACCCACCATATGAACCTGGCTCTTGGTGCCAATTCTGACAAAACATTGACTATAAGGATGTGACAGGTGCCCACAAACGACAGGGAAGAGCTTTGCAAACAGGAAGGGACAGGAGCAGTGGGAAATGAGCCAAATCCATCTGCCTCCTCCTCACTCCCAGCCTTGGGCACAGGATTCAATTTGATGTCTTCATGTTTGCTGTTCCAGCCACATCAGAAACTTATCTTCCCCCAACAATCTAAATGCATCAGGCATTTCTTTAAGCATTTTTCAAACAGATGATCTCAAAATCTACAATTTCCAAATTACAATAAACACTATTTTAGTTTTCAGCTTTTTTAAAGCCAATCAATTTTCTCTCTAGAAGCTTGGCTCCTCAATGTCAGACTTTTGTCAAAAAGCTCCTAAAGTATAAAATCTTGAACAACCAGATGCAATGAATGGTCCTTGAAGGGACAGTGGTTTAGGAAAGATGCTCTTATATGTGAGGAACAAATGGAGACATTTGAACATGTCCTACTACTAATGGCTAGGCTTACCAAGATAGTGAAGAGAGGGGGAAAAAAAAGGTCCTCACAGACATGTACAGTAGACCTTACTTTGATTCGAACATACACGCATACTGGCACAGAAAATTCTCTATAAAATGATGCAGTGGCCTTTGGTAATAGAACTGGGGTGTTTCTCTGTACTGCACTATTTTCAACATGAACATGTCACATTCATGACAGTCAAACTAATTGAATCTGTAATCGCCTAGATGACAAATCTCTGGGCAAGTCAGAGGGACTATGTAGATTAGGTTAACTGACCCACCCTAACTATGGGCAACGCCACCCCCTGGGCTGGAGTCCTGGAGAAAGAGAGCTGAGCACCAACATTCATGAGTTCCTTCATCTTTACACAATATGACCACTTGCCTCAAGTTCCTACACCATGCCTTCCCCACCATGATTACAGCCTAGAACAGTAAGACAAACGCTATGGACCTTAAGTTGCTTGTCAGGTATTAGTTCAAAGTAATGAAAATATTAACTAACACAACCTGTATAGTAACTTTTTTTTGTTTTTCGGGTTGTTGTGTTTTTTTTTTGACCTTTTTTTTTAGGTACAGCCTCACTCTAGCCCAGGCTGACCTGGAATTCACTATGTAGTCCCAGGCTGGCTTTGAACTCATGATCCTCCTACCTCTGCCTCCCTGGTGCTGGGATAAAAGGTGTGTGCCATCATGCTCGGCTTATACTAACATTTTTAAACTAAGGGCTCCTTAAAGTCAAAGTTCCTTCCCCGTGATCCTACTGCAGGCGAGACTGCTTGGTTCAGGATATCTTCTTTGTGCAGGCCTGGGGCTAAGCAAATTTCTAAACTGTACTATTTCCTTAAACACCAAGGGTTTTATTTTTATGTCTCTGGCCTCACTTTTCACTATTTTCCCTGAAAAACCTACTCTCACAACCTTGGTAACTAACATAAAGTGTAAAATGTGTTTATAGGCTAAGTAACCTGTCAAGTGATGGGAGAACTTTTTCTTTTTAAATGAACATATATCACTGTCAAATTTAAAATTACTGTACTAGAAAGCAAGATATGATAGTAAGAAGAATCAAGTTCAAGTTGTACTGCACGTTCAGGAAATTCCCATTAACTCTGCTAGCAATGGGGATGAAAGGTCTGAGACCAAACAAACACAGTACCTGGATAGTTTTAGCATTGAAATGAAATTCCAAAACACACTTAGAAAGCTACACAAACCTTACAGAAGAGCAGAAACTACTACTCAGAATGTCGCCTATGTGAGAGCAACAGTACCTGAAAGTTAAAATGCTGGAATCCCACGTGGAACCAGGAGAGAACTAACATGTGGTATATATTTAGGGACATTATTTATGATGCCTGGAATTCGAGACAACACAGGAGTTCCCCCTAACCCACATTTTCCATTTTCTGTGATTTCAGTATCCTTGGTCAGTCACGATCCAAAAATATCAGTATGATCACCTTAATGTAACAAAAAAAAAATGATAGTGGGCTGGAGAGATGGCTCAGCGGTTAAACTTGCCTCCAGTGCCTAAGGCCGGGGGTTCAATTCCCCAGGACCCACATAAGCCAGACCCACAAGGTGGTGGCCCTGGTCTCTCTCTCTCTCTCCTTGAAAATGAATAAAATATTTTTTAAAAATGATTATCTTCGGGGTGAAAAAAAATGACAGTAAAAGTGTGAGTTTCACATACCCGCTGTCTACAGATAGGGCCCAGTGTACAATAACAAATGTCACATAGTTTCAAGAATGCTTCCACTTGAACATTTCCTTTCACCGGGTAAAGTCATTAAATCTTGACTAGTGTGCTCTAAAACTTACACGATCTCTAACCACTGGTGAATCGCAACTTACATCAGCTTTCTGTACCTTAAAACTAGTTCATTAGCTTTGAAAGGTATTAGCCTAGAGCGACAAGCAGCTAGAGAGCTACCTTCACAGCAGGTATTCTAAAAAGGAAAAAACAGTTCACCTAAAAGACACCTTTGGGAAAGAACTGCCTCCCCAAGCATTCCTCTTGGATGGAAACCTCAGATCCTCTCCCACCTACAAAGTACTTCTGCAGCCTTTACGCTAGTTCTAACATGGATGGTGGGGGAATTAAATCTCCTCCAGGCCGGGATCCAGAGGGCGGCGGAAGTTCCTAGCCTCCATTCCAGAAAGCCACCTGAAAGCAAGTGGCTTTCAAATGAGCTACGTTCCTAACCGGTTTCGAAGGCATGTTTAAATCGCCCGCTTTTTTTTTTTTTTTTTTTTTTTGGTTTTTGTTTTGTTTGCTCACAGTAATTCACCGGGCGCCCCCAGAAGGGGGAGTCGGGGTGGGAACCCCAGGGATGGGGAGGTCGAGGAGTGGGCAGCGGGGGGGGGGTGTCTGCAGGCCGAGGGGTGGCGGCCATGTGCAGAGGGGTGGGAGGCAGGGGATGGGGGAGAGGTGCGAGCGAGGATCGGATCGCGGGGACGGGGATCCCGCGCACGGCGCCGCCCCCTCCGGCTCCCGAGGCGACAGAAACAACGGCGCGGGAGGAGGGGAAAGTAACTCCGGCGCCTCCGCCGCAGTCGCTCCCGGTGCAGCGATGACACCTCCTCCTCGCGGCGCAACCCAGCCCGCGGCCCGCGCACGGCGTCCCCGCCGCCGCCGCCCTCTCCGTTTGAAAGTGGCCGCCCCCCGCCGCCGCCGCCGCCGCCGGCTGCACCAATCCGCTCGGCCCAGCTGCAAATCAAACGTTCCCTCGCGTCCGTCCGCCAGCCGCCCGAGTGCGCCGCTGCGAAGGGCCCCGCCGCGCCGTCCCTCCCGCGCGCCGCCGGCGAGGCCCCTCCGGGCTCGGGCCGCCGCGGAGACCGGGCTCGGCGCCCTCCCGCCCCAGACAGTTCTGGAAACTGCGGATCACCTCGGTCCCGGGAAGCCATCGGACGCGGAAGGCGGCGCGGAAGCCACCGGCAGACGCCCTGCGGCCGCCCTCCCGCCGGCTCGGGCTGCGGGCCGTCCCCGGGGCCAGGGCGCGGCGGCCACCCCCGCGGGCGGGCGGGCGGGCTTTGTGCGGGGCTCCCGCGGCGCGGGCGCGACGAGCCGGGCCGGGCGTCCCCGCCTCCGCCACCCCCCGCCCCGGGACCGTTAGGTGACGCTCGGGCCGCGGCCCCATCCCCACGCCGCGCCGCCTCTCCGCCGAGCCGAGAGGCGGGCTGCAAAAGTTGGCCCGGAGGCCAAGCCAGCACCTGCCCACGTGCCGCGGAGGCTCGCGCCCGGGGCTCCCCGGTCCTGGCCTCCCCCGCCCGCCTCTCCCCCGCCAGGTCACCCATTACCGGTGGGAGGGGAGACGGGCTGCTAGTCCAACGCCCGCGGAAGTTGAGGCTCCCCCACCGGCGGGGGCCGTGCACCTGCCTCCCGCCGCCGCGCCGCGCCGCGCTCCGCCACTTTGAGCAGCAGCCGTCCTTGGCCCCGCCTCCTGCCCGAAGGCGGGCGTGGGGGGAGCGGGAAGGAGGTGGAAGGGATCGAATTTCTCCAGCGAATGGGACCGTTCCGACAGCAGTCGGTTCCCCGGTCAGCATTCCACAGTCCATGCCTCTCGTTCATTTATTTGCCAGCCGACCCGACCCGGAAAGCTCGCGGGCTACCGAACCCCGGGCACCCAACTCGCCAACACGCTCACAGGCACGGGACACGTGCACCGGGGAAGGGCTCCGCAACTTGCAGTCCCCGGGTGCACGGACCGGTCCGTCGTCACGGAGGGCAGCCGCGGGACCCGGGAGACCCCACCCCCACAATTGGCAGAGGGTGCCAAAGGTTGCGATCTGCAATCCGTTTTTAAGTTCACGATTAATCGGCACTTTGCAACTCCGTCCCAATTGCACCCAAGGAGGCTCTTCACACTTTGGGGGGACGCTCTCGCTGCCACTGAAAGGTCTCCTCATCTGAAAACCCCTTCTGGAAGAACCTCACTGCCAAGCTGTCCCTTCACCCCCTTCTCGTTGCCCTTGAATTGATGCAATGAATATTTTGGGCATGTGGTGGTGACGCGGTGACAAGAGCCAGGGCTGCGGCCACTCCACACAGATGTCACCTACTCACACCTATGCTTGGAAAAACAGACACACACTGTCACCCTCGGGATTCACGTATGGACGTGAACCTGCGTTCTGCCGTGGCCATCTGTCTACCAACTTGCCACCAGGCTTTCCACTTTCACGCAGCCGAACGCACTTCGGCGTTTTCTGGTTTTTTAATCCTAGAAACGACACTGGGCTTCCGCTGCAGAACGCGTCGGATGAATCACCTGGAAAACGCACGTTCTTCCCCCATGCAAAGGGGAAAGCTCTAAGTCTGCGACACCACCGCCACCACCCCCCAAAAAAATAGAAAATCATCATCAAGAGAATAAAACTTACTGATTCAACAAGAGATCAATTCTCAGGAGCCGAAAATCATCCTGGGCTTCCCGCGACCCCCGGCCCGGCCAGGCGCAAGTTGCTGGTGGGATAGGAACGCCGCGCGGCGGCCGTCCTCGCTACATCTCCACCACCCAATCTTTTGGCGCCATATTAATGACGTACTAGATTATTTCCACTAGGCAGCGACCTTCGGCATTCAATGACTCCCGAGAACTCCCGAGCAAAGCAACAAAACCATCAAATATGGCTGAGCCTCCCGGCTCGTCCTGCAGCCGCCGCCGCCGCCGCCGCCGCGGGACCGAGACGCGCACCCCGACCCCGGCGGACACCCGCGCCGCGCGCCCCTGCGCGTACCTGCCTGCGCGCACGGGCACGGCCGAGGCCCGGGCTCCGCGGCGCCCGCCCGCCCGCCCGCTCCGCGCCCGCACCCGCACCCGCGCCCGCACCGCCGCCGCAGGAGCCCCGCGCGCGCGGGCGGCCGGCCGCCGGGGCCCCTCGGCTCTCGCCGGCGCGCACCCCGCCGGCCCGAGCGCGCGGCTGGCGGGGGAGGCCGAGCACCCGGGAGCCGAGGGGCTCATTTCTGGGTCACCGCGGCCACGGGGGGGAGCGCTTGGATCCCTCGCCGGCACCGGAGGGTGGGGACCCGGGGTGGGGACCCGGCCCGGCCCGTTAACTCTTCCCCGCCCTGGCCGCCGCCCGCCGGGACCCCCGGGGCCTGGGACCCCGGGGACACGAGCGCTTCCTTCGGAGCCTCCAGGTTCTGGAAGTGTCTCTGGGCGAGGAGGAGGAGGGTTTTTGTTTTGTTTTGTTTTTTAATTAGCTCCTTCCAACTACAGTGCCAAACCCCAACTCTTCGCCTGACATCTAGAAATGGATCCCTTCAAATTAGTTGAAAATGGTGTAGATCAAAACGTGGCTATTAAAGCATTATATCACTTGAGTGAAAGGTTTTATTTTTAGACTTCAGTGACAAAATAGTTCTTTTGTAGTAACAGGTTTGAGGGAGTTGTGAATTCGAATGGCAGTTTTAAGAACAGACAGTTCAATTGTGCCAGGAGAACACCAGCTTTACCTAAATTTGTATGGAACTGATTAACTGCGACTGAGCATTAAAAGGTGATCGTTTGCAGGTTCCTCTCACGTTTATGTTACATACACGGTGTCAGAAAACTAACTGGACATTTTTCTCCTTCCAAACAGGAGGCTAAGTCTCAAACTGGAATTTCAGACTACTATAATCATCAGATTCGTCCTGAGGGATACATAGGTATAAAAATAAGTGCTTGCTGGGTTTCCACTGAGTTGCTATCACTGAGGATCACACTTCCATGGCTTTCCCAACGAAACAGTGTATATGACATTCAACTTCCAAGGGGAAAAAGTACAAACTAAAATTTCCATTCAGTGACTAGCAGTCACCTCACTGCTGGGACAAAACACGAGGCCAGAAGCAGCCTATGGAAAGACAGGTTAGGGTGGTTTAGGTTTAGGTTTACAATTTAGAAGGGAAGGTTCATCCTGGCCAGAGAGAACAAAAGCAGGAGAAGCCAGATGGAAGTCACATCTTCACCCTGATGCACAGATGGAGAGAAAGTGAGTTTGCTAAGAACACCCAGTGGGGCTGGCAGAATAAATCCCCCAGTGACACACCTTCCTCTCCACAAGGCTCCACCTTCCTTGGGGGCTAGTCACACACACATGAGGTTATAGGGGCACATTGCACACTCAGACCACCACAAGGAGCCATGACCATCACAAAACTGAATATCCAACCCACAGATATACACAGGACTAATAATTGATTTTAGGAATAATTCTTAAGTCAGATTGCAATTCTATCCCACACCCACCCACATGTCCACCTACATCAGAACCTTATGGTCTCATAGATGGCAAAACAAACCCGATTGAACCTTTCAACTGTTTTTCAGGAAACAAAGTAAGCCAATGGAAATGCAAAATATGTCCTCTCTCTTCCTCTAGTGTTTCTTTACTAAAAACTAAAGAGTCCCTACAGGAACTATGCATGTGCTCACAGAGCTTGAATCTATAAAACACAGTTAACAGCGTTAGAACTATTACTAGCTCAGTATTTGCCCACAGTTGCTATTTTCATTGGTTCACCTTACATACAAAGGCTCCAATGCCAGACTGGCCATACTGGATCTGGCTGTGCAGCAAGGCATAGAATTTCTCTGTGCCTTGTTTTCTTTCTGTGTGATAGAATGAAGTTCATAGTTTCCCCCTAATTGTTAAAGGGTTGTTAGGAAGAATAAGATGAACGAAGCCTGTAAGCCCAGCTACTGGTTGAGGCAGAAGGACGGAAAGTTCAAGGCCTGCCTGAACTATAGGGTGTCCTCAAGACCAGCCTGGGCAGCTCAGTGAGACTATCTCAAAATAAAAAGTAAAATGATGGCTGTAGGGTGTAGCTCAGTGAAAGAGCATTGCCCAGCATGTGGGAGGCAGTACTGGGAGACAGAGGAGAGGAATGAGACCTTGACAATAAGAAGTCGTCCACTGTCCCCACCGCCATCACTCCCTCGTCTCTTCCTTGGTCTTCTCTCTATGAAAACTCTTAACTTCTGGTTACAGTCCTCATTCTCATTACTCATTCTCCTTTGAACAAAAATTGTTTTTCACCAATAAAAATCTGAAAAGTAAAAAAATTTTTGAAACTTTTTTTGTGGGGTGGGTTCCTAGGAGGGTCTTGCTCTAGCCTAGCCCAGGCTGAACTGAAACTCACTCTGTAGTCCCAGGCTGGCCTTGAACTCAAGGTGATCCTCCTACCTCTGAATCCCAAATGCTGGGATTAAAGGTATGTGCCACCCTTTCCAGCTGAAATTTTATTGTTAACTAAGTTTGCTACTTAGGGTTTTGTTACTTTTTTTTTTTTTTTAAAGACATAGGGCTAGGGAGATAGCTCAATCACTGAAGTGCTTGCCATGCAATCATGGGGATCTGAGTGTGGGGATCAGGTGTGGGTGTGGGGGCACATTCATGGAACTCCAAGGCTGGGGAGACAGAGGCAGGAACATCCCTAAGGATCACTGGCTGGCTAGTTTAGCCAAACTAGTGAGCAACACTCTTTAAAAAATAAGATGGAAGACCAGATATGGTGGAACATGCCTTTGATCCCAACACTCAGTAGGCTGAGGTAGGAGGATAGCAGTGAGTTCAAAACCAGCTTGGGCTACAGAGTGAGTTTCCTGTCGGTCTGAGCTAGAGGGGCACCCTTCTTCATAAAACCAAAGATAAAACATAAGAGTAGAGTGGTTAAGGTGCTTGTCTGCAAAGACTAATGAACTGGGATTCAAGTCCCCAGTACCCACATAAAGCAAGATGCACAAAGTGGTAATGTGTCTGTAGTTTGTTTGCAGCAGCTGGAGGCTCTGACACAACCATTCTTCCTATCTCCTCTCTCTCTCTCTCTCTCTCTCTCTCTCTCTCTCTCTCTCTCTCTCTCTCTCTCTCTCTCTCTCTCCTTGCAAATAAATAAAACTATTTTTTAAAAATAAAGTAGAGAGCCACTGAGGATATACTATATCCACCTCTGATCTCCAGTCACCACACACACACACACACACACACACACACACACACACTCATGAATGTGCAAACACATGTATGAATACCACACACATGCACATTGTGATGGTTAGGTTTTGTTGTCAACTTGGATCTTTTTAATTATCTTGGATGGGTCTCTGAGGATGTTTACAGGAAGGCAGCCTCTCAGCAAGGGGCAGGATGTAAAGAAGCTCAAAGAAGCTACAAGTAAACATACTTTCCTGTGTGGGCCATGCAGGAAGGAAATTCCAGAGACTCAGGAAGCCATTAAGTCTGGGAGAGAGTTACAAGACCCCACCCTAAGCTATATAAAAGGGAAGAAATTCTCTCCTTGGCCCCCTCCTCCTCCTGCCTGTTTGCTGTTCTGTGTGTGTGGTGATGGTGATGGTTTTCTCACTCTGCTTGGACCTGTGAAAGAGGGCCAGCCTCTCTCTGTTACAGAACTTCCCCTCTATCTGTAGTTTCAATAAATACTCTCCTCCCCCATATTGTGCCTGGTTTGAAGATTTATCCCAGCAGTGTGTGGCTGACTACGACATACATGCAAAATAAATAGTCATATGGCTCAGAGACTTCCCACACAAAGGCTTTAACTGGGATTGAAGGGACCATGAACATCCTCTCAATAATACAACCGATTAAAAACACTGATTGGCTAAGCCAATGCCCTAAGCTGCAAATAGCACTGGACTAGAAGTAGACTCCCACCAACTACCCTGAAACTCTGCACATAGCTCATTGGGCCTTGGAGTCACCCAGAGATGGTAAGAAAGAGAATATCTAAAGGTCCCTTTCTGCTTCAACAGTTCACAATTTGATGACTATTCTTACAAGTAATGCTTATTTGAAGAAACAGAAGACTACTTGAATCAATCAGGACCATGTGAAAAACACTTTGTCATTAATGATCAGAACTGGCATTTTTAAAAATATTAAGTGTCTTTTGCCATCAGACTACAAAGGAAACTTTCAAACAACCTACTTCTGAAATGGGAAAGGTGATGACATTGTTTGCTTTGCAGCGACACAGCAAAGGCTGCCTAGAAAATAAGCGGAGCCCACAATTAGGAAAATGAGTTTCTCATTCTACTCTGTCACTCTTGCCTTGCCAAGCCATCCAAATCACCATTCCCTAGTATCTGGAGTGTTTTGACGATTCTCACTGTATGAGCAGAGATGGAAGGACAGTCAAGAAAATAGTTTCAAAGTAGTGAATATAGTGGAAATGGCAAAGATTCTAGTCTTTTCCAGGCGCTGGTTGTCATTGGTGACAACCGTCGTACCACATACCCCTTGTATTCTGTCCTTGTCATAGGCAGTTTTATTTTCTTCAATATGAATGGATTTTTTTTAAACCAAAAAAATGTTGATATTTACATTCATAGTCCTGATTTAGAAACCGTGCATGATTAAACCTCTGTTTGCTTATTTCCTTTTGTGCGCTTCTCCGTGGGTAAATAATTATAAGGCCTTGGCAAGAGATTAAGAATTGTTTACATTTGGGAAGAATGAACCTGCAACTTGGTGGTAAATGTGACAAGCATTCATGAGGCCCTGGATTCAGTTCCAAACAAGCCTACTCTTCCCTACCCCCACCCCCTGCAGCAAAGTGCACTGATCATATTTGAAATGTAGGGAAATCTTGTACTTTCTCATTCCTTTAGGGAAATGAACAAAAAAAATTATTGGCAAATACAATTGTCATTGGTATGTATTACAACACAGATTTTTTTTTTAAATTTCACAAGGGTAGTCCTGGGTAAAATGAATTGTGCTCTAAGGTTATTTACATTCACTTTATTTGGACCTTTGAATTTTTGGGGACCCCCCAAAAAACCTTCTTATAAAAAAGGTTTAGGTTAAAGTCTCTTTTTTTTTTTTTTTTGAGGTAAGTCTCACTCTAGTCCAGACTGTTCTAGAACTCATTATGTGGCCCACACTAGCCTCAAACTCATGGCAGTGTTTCTACCTCTGTCTCCTGAGGGATCACAGGCATGAGCCACCACACTCTGCTTTCAAGACATTTTTTAAAAATAATAATTTTAGCAACTACAGGGTAGAAAGAATAGAATAGTTTTATTAACATATTTGAATGACGCATGGGAAGGAGGGTACAAACTATGTATAATTCTGAATAAATTGGAAACCATATTTAGTACCTGTCTGAACCCCATGATGGGGGAAGAGATTGAACTAGATTCCTATCTGACTAGGTGATAAGAGAACTCAACAATCCTGAAGAAAGGCTATACTTAATGTGACACTTTCTTGTTCGTGTCAGTACTAATTACATTTTTTTCCCCTTGAGATTACTTCTTCCTTTTTTTTTTTTTTTGGTTGTGGTTGTTTTCTGTTGTCTATTTTTTTATTATCTTTATTATGAATAAGTATATACATTGTATGAGCAAATCATGTGAATGTGTCCCCATTTCCCTCCTCTCTGTCCCCTACCCACTGGGGTCCTTCCTCAGTGCGAATACTGGATCTGTCCATAGGTTAGGGGGTTATGAGCTGCACCAGAGGTAACTAGGTTTTCTTTTTTTTCTTCCCCCTTTGTGCATTGTTGCTGAGGGGGGGCGTGTCTCTGGATATTCTCCTCCACTATGGCTCTTATGATCTTTACACCCCCTCAGTTTCCTGAGTCATAATGGATTTTTTTATTTTGGTTGTGTTTTAATTTTGTTGCTTTTCATAGTTTTAACACAAGACATCAGAGAGGAAGAAATCTGAAATGGGAGGAGAGGCAATGAATTACTTAATTCAACCAAGAGAGAAATATCCAAAGCTGAGGAGGCCCAAGATCAGAAAAGTTCTTCCCCTAACATAAAAGTAATACATGGGGGCAGGGAGACGGTTCTGTGGTTAAAGGTGTTTGCTTACAAAGCCTGTTGGCCAGGGTTCAATTGCCCAGTATCCACATGAAGCTAAATGCACAAGTCATTTGCAACAGCAGGAGGTTCTGGCACGACTCTCTCTCTCTCTCTGTCTCTCTCTCTCATAAATTAATAAAAATATTTTGGAAAAAAGTCATACATAATAATAGAAGTTTGAAACTTGAATAAAAATGAAGAAAAGCATAACATTCAATCACAGACATAACTACTATAAACGTTACCACGTTTTATGTTTACCGTACACATTCTTAACAAAACTGGAAAGGTGTCAAACACTACACTTTATAGTCTTCCTTTTCACCTACTTCTTTCTTTTTTTTTTTTTTTTCAGTTTCATTTTTTAATGGAATATTTGTTAACTTCCAGTCTTTTACCACTTTCATTTCATACCTTTCTCTGCTGGTCACTTTTCACTTAACAGGTATTAATTTCTGGTACTTTTTTTTGTTTGTTTTTGTTTTTGTTTTTCGAGGTAGGGTCTCGCTCTAGTCCAGGCTGACCTGGAATTCACTATGTAGTCTCAGGATGGTCTCAAACTCACAGCAATCCTCCTACCTCTGCCTCCGAGTGCTGGGATTAAAGGCATGCGCAACCACGCCTGGCTTGGTACCTTTATTATGAAGCTCAAATATGTCTTTTTGACAACCACCTTTAAGACTTCCAATACTTACTTAGGTGTCCCACACCACCTTTCTTTTTATCTGAAGAACCACTCAACCCTTCCAACCTTATCGTCTTACAAGGAATATATTCACTCAAAATGCAATCTCTACCAGCAGCCCCACTGACAAATGCATTGTTTCCAGCTCCACCCGGGCCTGGAACATGAGGTAATTATAAACCTTTGCGCTTTCAGAAAGTACTTTGTGAAGCTGGGTAGAGTGGTGAATGCCTTTAATGCCTCCCAAATGCTGAGGCTGGAGGATCTTGAGTTGGAAACCAGTCTGGAAGACTCAGGGAGAAAATCAATGTAGGAGGGGTGAGCGAGTAGCTCTTCTGTAAATTCCCACTCACCATACTCTAACCATAATGTTTTAGTGTTTCCTGAACTGTCTTGTCTAATTTTCACTATCAGATATTTATTTATTAAGCTATTATGTCCCAGTCACAGAGACTAGAGAAGAGATTAATAAAATCAGGTGAGGGGCTGGGAGCAGGTTTTTTTTTTAAATCCGAAATGCTTAGCATGCTTGAGGTCTTAGATTTGGCTCCTAGCATCACAATGAGCCACCATCACCACACACACACACACACACACACACACACACACACACACACACACACACCCTCCCTTGTCAATAGAAAACATAGACCTGGTGCTATAAATATAAAACTATATAAAATATAAAACTTGTAATAAAGTACAGGGTTTGAGGGAAGCATAGTATATAGACAACTAACTTCCAGTCTGTGACAAGTAGTGTGAACCCAAGAATAAGTCTGAAGGATTAGTTACCTAGTTTAAAAAAAAATGGAGATCTAATATTCATTTCCCTATCTCTCCCTGCTTACTGCCTTGCCTATGCTAGGCAAGGACTCTACCACTGAGCTGTATTGCTAACCCTCTTCTTGTTTTAAAACAAAGTCCAAGTTGCTCAAGCTGGCCTTGAACTCACATGATAGCCCTAGGCAGAGCTTAAACTTGCAATCCGCATCAAGGTAAAAGTTGTTTAGTGCAAAGCCTGGGAGTTGAGGGTGAGGAAAGGAAGCATGGACTTTGTGGCAAAGGCAGCAGATCCCAGGTCTGGGGAGGAACCAGCGCTCCATTCAGCACCCACTGCAGAAGGGGCCCTGGCAGAGGGGGGGCTCCTCCCACACAGGCCCCCCAGGAGTCCTGCAGGGTCTCTCCACCTCACCTTCCTTTTGTCCTTCTCCAGGAAATCTCCACTTTCCCTTTCTTCCACAATACACCCAAATGGCCCATTATAACCTGAG